>PVHP010003113.1:0-81652 GCA_004024765.1 Zapus hudsonius | reverse complement strand
AAAAAAAAAAAAAAAAAAAAAAAAAAAAAAAAAAAAAAAAAAAAAAAAAAAAAAAAAAAAAAAAAAAAAAAAAAAAAAAAGCCAGATATGATGGCATCCATTTAGGGCTAGAGAGATGGCTCAGCGGTTAAGGCACTTGCCTCCAGTGCCTAAGGCCCCGGGTTCAATTCCCCAGGACCCACATAAGCCAGACCCACAAGGTGGTAGCCCTGGTGCTCTCTCTCTCTCTCTCTCTCTCTCTCTCTCTCTCTCTCTATCTATCTATCTATATCTATCTATCTCTCTGCTTGAAAATGAATAAATAAAATATTTTAAAAAAAGAATAAACAGACACTTGGATGGCCTAACAGAGCTACCAAACATAGACTGTACAAGTCCAGAAAACAGAGTCTGGGAGCTCAAAAAGCTCTCACTGATGCTAACTCTCCAGGATGTTGGCTGGCCGACAAAGTGACCAAGCCTCTCTCTAATTCATCAGCCTATCCACATACATTCCAAGTAACCAATGCAATCCACCTTGACTTGATAATTAATCCCTAAGGGTATAAAAAGCCCTGATCCAGGTCACTTGGCTACCTTCTTGGACTGCTCCCAGTTTGGGAGCTCCTCTGCCTGACTTCTACTTTATGCTTTCCATTCTAAAAAACCTGTTTAACCTACCCTTCCACTGTGTCTGCACTCAACATTCTTCTCGGGTCTCAAATCAAGAACTGGAGAGCCACTGGCTTAGGGAGTTTTAGTGATTGTTGACTGTCCAGTACTCTGACACCTAAACCGAGCTCACCCAGAGCTGAGAAAGGCTCTTTCCTTCTCAAACTGGTAACAAGAATCTGTTTCAAAAGTTAGGTGTGGAGCCAGGCATGCTGACACACATCTCTAATCCAAGCACTCAGGAGGCAGAGGTAGGAGTATTGCCATGAGTTCAAGGCCACCCTGAGATTACATAGTGAATTCCAGGTCAGCCTGGGCTAGAGCCAGACCCTACCTCAAAAAACAAAACAAAAAAATTATTTTTGGTGTGGTCATGCACATCTGTAACCCAAATCTCTGGGGGAAGAGGAGGGAGGAAGGGAGGGAGAGAGAGGGCAGAGACCTGAGAAACACTGGGTCTCACTGTTCCTGGGTGAAAGAGACCTCGTCTAGATAGAGGACACCTGTCATTCTTCTCTGGCCTCCCCATTTGTGCCCATGGGTGCATGCATCTGCACACATATGTGCGTATAGCAAACATCATACACCACACAACACATATACTACACACACACACACACACACACACACACACACACAAATACCCCCAAATCCATCCAAAAAATAACTAAACAAAAGCCAAGACAATAGGTGTAAACTAAGTGTGCCCTGACATCATGAACAGGTACTACAATGTGCTGATAAAGGAGAGGCTCTCAGGCCCAACTGCTGACCAGTAAGGAAACCATCTGGGGAAGTAGTTTCTTGTGTTCTTCAAGCTTCTTGATTAAGCAGTGATATGGACTGAAACTTTGAGCCTGCTTCCCTCAGCTCAGGGAGTCCTGCCTGGGAATGCAGGGGTCAGGAGGGGGTGGTTGCTTTAGCACCAATCCCATAATTCCCTTACAAACTGTTACTAGGGTGAAGGTATCAGCCAGTGGAATACCCAAGAGAGAGCAGTTCCAGGGGGTGGAGCACTCTGACAGGTGCCTGGAGCCCAGCAATGGCACAGAGTGGAGGTGGTGAGCCAAGCCCATGTCGTGCCCCCTGATGCATGGCTGGGCTGAAGAAAGAGCTCATTGACTTGCTCAAGGAAGAGTGGTGCCGGAGAGGCCCGGCTACAGCAAGAAGCCACTTCCAGTACACTGCTTGGCAGAACACCAGGGCCCAGAGCTCCAGCAAAGCCTCCCAGAATCACTTGTCAGCGCAGGGTTTTGCGTCACAAAACCTGGGCAATGCAGAGACAGCTGGGAACTCACAGGTTGTGTCTAATCAGGAATGGTACGAGGCTCATGAGCGTGTCGGAGGCTGTGTGAGCTGCAGCCCAGTCTTCATGTGAGAGGAAAACCCAAACATGACAGACCTTCGTGAGCAGGAGACACAAGGCCACAACCCTTGGGCTTCCAAGAATCGTGCTTTCTGCACAGCACCGAGCCAGAGGCCTTTGTAGCTAAACTTGTCCACTCCTGGCTCTGTGACTACCGTCTGGGAGAGTGGAGCCACTAAACAACACCGGGGTGCACCTGCATCCATCTCGTCTCAGTCCTCCTTCACAGAAACTCTAGGTAGGGACATCGTCTCCACTTTACAGAGACCGAATCTGAGGCACAGGATCGGATCCTTAGGGCACATGCTCGGTGCAGTAGTGGCGGGATTAGGGTTTGGCCTGGCTGTGCCCCTCAAGGTCACTGTTGGATCGCCCTGCTGGTCTGTGCCCGGGGAGTTACGCTACTCCAGTGGGACAATCCTTTATGGCGTGGGCACGGTGCCTGCATGTTAAGCAGCCTCAGCACTGTGGGAACCATTAGTCACGGCGTCTCTGCAGCTTTGCTACTCTGTGTCTCCTTGTCCTCCAGCTGCTGATTTTCTGATTGAACCTCACAAGGCTGTCAGCTTCTTAAGTTAGAGTCTATGGTTGATCTGGCATGTGTGTAGGAGGCAGACATGGAAGATAAGACCTGGAGGGAAATAAATAATAAATACTGGGAGGGAGGAGGCAAGGGAGAAGGAGCTAAGTGAGGATTTTCTGCTCACCTAAACAGCATTCCAGGAATCCTTCAAGGACAGACGTTCAGGTTTGGTCTTCTGAACAAAGAGTTTAGAGAGGTTCCTCTATGCCTTAACCATACAATCATAATCATTATAGCTGGGGGCTGGAAAGATAGTTCAATAATTAAAGGTGCTTGCTTGCAAAGCCTGATGGGGTTCGATTCCCCAGGACCCACGTAGAGCCGTATGTACAAAATATCTCTTTCTCTCTAGCTCTCTCAAATAAATAAATATTTTTTAAAATTACTATAGCAAAGACAACAAAATAAACCCTCTTAGTTTTGGTCTTTTTTTGAGACTCCCATAAACACAGAAAAATGAAACAACAACAAAAAAAGACAAAACTATTTTATGTCCAAAACAAACATCTAGAAGGAAAGGAAAGATCCTCTCCACCTACCTTTTTTTGAGATAGGGTCTGGATATGTAGCCCTGGCTGGCCTGGAATTAACTATGTAAACCAGGCTGACCTTGAACTTGCAGTGATCCTCCTGTTTCTGTCTCCTAAGTGTTGGTGTTACAGGCGTGAGTAAGTTACTATACCTGGCAAGACTTATTATCGAGCGGTGTGTGTGTGTGTGTGTGTGTGTGTGTGTGTGTGTGTGTGTGTGTGTGTGTTCCCATTTCCTGTTTCAAAGCTCCAATTCTCTTCCAGGTTGAAAACTAAGGTGAAACTAAGTAACCCAAGAGAAGTCCTGGGGAAATCCAAGCTGGGGCTGCTGCTTTTCCCAAGAGGATTCTCAAATCTGCCCTCCCTGTGGGAAGCCCTGCAGACACTGCTCAACCCCTCCTAGGCTTGCTCCTCCTAAGGAAGATGCAGGGCTGATTTATAACTATGGCTTGTGGAAAGGTAGCCCGAAGGCTTCTTTAGATACTGTCCTTTCTTCCAGAGCTCTCTTGCATATTATTACATGACCACCGGAACTATGGGCCCAGGGACCTTCTTATGGACTTGTACTCACACAGTGCTTTAATTGCTTCAATTCTGATGTTGCCTTCCAGGGCGATTGAGGGGTCATGGAAGAGAAGGCTGGGTCAAGTGGCTGCTCTCCTGGATGCTCCAGACACCTGCAGACAGCTAGGGGACTACACAGTGAATGCCAGGTGAGCCTGGACTATAATAGCAAGACCCCACCTCAAAGAACAAAATAAAATAAAACAAAAAAGATTTCTGGGAAGATTGTCCTTTTCCAGAAATCCTGACTCTAGACATGTGATGTCAGGACTCTAACTAGACCAGCTGCTCATGTAGAAACCAGCCCCAACCTGAGAGTGTGGTGAGCTTCTCAGACCCTCTCTGGCCTCTTTGGGCAAGAGCGTTGTCTTTCTTCCTTTCTCAGGTTCTACTGGCAGCTTTAAGTATGAACATATTGGCATTTGGTCATGTTCCCATCATGCTCTTCCCTGCCCCAGTCCACTAAAGACCCCTCTCTTTCTAGGTAGTCCATGTTTTGTCATCTCCTTACCTTTGTCCTCCCCTGCCCTTATGTCGTAATGTTTATGTGTTCAGAAGAGTGCAGGTCTTGTGGGGGTATAATAAGCATTGTAGGGCCATGAATTCACAGAGGACAGACGAGAACAAACTATGAGGCATTAAATGAAAGGAGCGGGGCATGGTGGCGCATGCCTTTATTCCCAACATTCAGGAGGCAGAGGTAGAAGGGTGGAGGCCACGCTGAGACTACATAGTGAATTCCAGGTCATCCTGGGCTATAGGGAGACCCTGCCTTAAAAAAATAATCTACAAAAAGCAAAGGAAGGACTACTTGGAAGGAGGAGTGTCCTCAGTGGAATGAAGGTGGCAGAGGGGACAAACGAAGGCAATGGGACAGGAATACAGTCCCATTACAATATGCTCAAGTATTAATGTTCTAAATAAAGATGTACCAACAAAAAGAGCTGGAGAGACAACTCAGCTGTTTAAAGCACTTGCTTGCAAAGCCTGCTGGCCTTGATTCAATACCCCAGTACCCAAATAAAGGCAGACGTACAAAGTGGCACATGTGTCTGGAGTTCTTTTGCAGTGGCAAAGGACTCTGGTGCAGCCATTCTCCCTTCTCTCTCTTTTTCTCATAAATAAATAAATCTATTTTTAATGGCCAGCAAGTTGTTGGTTAGGGAGGTCTCTGAGGCCCTCACAACATTACAGGCCATTGCCAAGGCTCTTGGTTGCCCACCAGAATGAGATGGTAAGACTATTGATGAAGACCACATATGTGGGCTGCAGGTCACTGAGAAATCAAGCTGGAGCTGAGCTGGAAACCTCCTCTCTGTTAACCAGCTGACAGAGCCTGGAAAAAGCTATGCTGCAAGCAACCCTACAGCAGAGAGAAGGCATCAATGATGGTGAACAGCAGTAGCCAGCCAAGTCAAATGTGCCAACTGGGGCAATAGTGTCATGTCTGTCATGGGGGATCCAACTGCTCTCTAATTGGACTGTAAGGCTTGCTTCACACCAGGGAATACATGCCTGGTTCTGAAGACCTAGTAAAAAGCCTATGGTAGGGGGGTTCATGAGCCCAGGGGAGTAACATCTACTGTGGTCTGGCTAAATGCATATATTATGCCCACCAAGCTGCCTTATAGGTGCTTTTTTCTAATGTGTATTCCCATATATCAATCCACTCCCATTCCTGTCTAGAGAAGCTCCTCTTTTCAAATGGTGGTGACCACTGGGGTAACTCAAAAGACACCATAGTGCTGAGAAGAAATAACAGTGGAGTGTTCAGCACTGGGACATCTCTATCACGCTTCCCGAGGCTCAGGGTCTATTGAGGAAGAGGTGGTGGAAAGATTGTAAGAGCCAAAGGAAGGGTAGGACTGCTTACAACGCAAACTTCCAGACACAAAATGGCCTTGATATTCATGACTTCTCAGTGCCTGACACTACCATCATAAGGCCTTCAAAATGGGAGGAAAAGATGATGACATCAAAATAAAAAGACTAATTGAGAGGAGTGGTGGGGGGAGGGAATTATCATGGTGTGATTGTCTATAATTATGCAAGCTGTCAATAAAACGTTAAAAAACCTTTTTAAAATAGTTGAGGGAAGGGTAGGGGGTGGAGCTCAATAGTGGAGTCTGTGCTTAGCGTGTGAGAGGGTCAAACTTGAATTCAGCACCAAGGGGAGTGAAAGAAATGTCACTTGCTTTTTCATGGTTCACCAGCTTTCTTTTCACTCTGCACCTTCCTCCTCCATTCAGTAGAAAACTCTAGAATGGATTAAACAACTGCAGCACAGAAAGGGTTTGTTCACAGGACACCAACTTTCATGAAGACAGAGGGGTGAAATTTAGCACTTGGGGTTAGGGGAGACTTTGGGGGATTCTTGGCCAACTGCCCTAGGGAACTCCAAGGAGAAAAATCTGCTTCACCTGAAACTACGCACTTGCTTCCAGCCAAGAAAATCCCAACTGGGCTAAGAGATAAGCAGAAGCAGGTCTGGCCCTTTAGTGGCCTACATTTGAGGTTCACTCGGCTAGACAAGGAGCAGAGAGGCCAACCTAGAAAAGATTAAAGACTGTTTTCCTTTGAGCCAGAGGACCTGAAGATCTCTTTTGTTTTACTTCACCCTGGAATCCAAGGAAAGCTCATTCCAGCCCTGGAAAAGGTCACTAGATGCCCAGTCTTGTTGTAGTAACTGTTTCTGTGAACTTGCTGGGGGTAGGAGGAGGGACAGGCTGCATGGGGATGTTTTTGTTTTGCAAATGTGGTATGATGATCAGTTTAGAGTCTGGTTTCCTTGGTACCCCAAACAAATCCTAGTTACCCAGCTTCCTGCCCGCCCCCTTCCCCTAAGATCAGCAACAGCCTCTGGGTTCAGCCTTTATGTCTCCGCTCCTACAAACGCTCCCCAGCCCCACGAGGACTTCACGAAACAGCACTGATGACTTCCTCTGGTACCTGGTGCTTTACAATCTGCACAACTGCAAAAGTTGTTATAGCTGGTTTGGAATTTTAAATGCACCTGTGCTCCACCAGATCTCTAGCCCTGGTAATTCTCCTGAACCCCAGAGCAGGAGGGGAGGGCGGGCTCAGTAGCAGCTGCAGGGCCCAGGCCTGCTCCCTGGCCTGCTAATAATAGCTCGGTTTCAGTTAGCACTGCACAGCCTGGGTGTGCTAAGCTCTTCTTCATGGCCTGCCTCCTCCAAAGAGCACTGGAAAACATGGGCAATTCCCACTGGGAGGAGGAGGAGGAGGAGGAGGCTCTGGGAGATGGGAGAATTTCCCCAAAACTCCCAGCCAGTGAGTCCTGAAAGCAGATTTGAACTCTGGCTGATTCTCAAGGCCTGTGCTTTTAACCACATTATACTGCTGCTTCCAGCCCATGAACTTAACAAGAGTAGGTGCCAGGAAATGCCAGTGAGACAGGAAGGAAGCCATTGCCAAAATACCAAACCAAAAGGCATTTGGAACTTGAGAATTGGCAGTTGACCACCATGAAACCACAGGACCCCTGGAGGCATTCTTGGGACAGTGGGGTCACGACCAGAAGACCACATGCCTACTTAGAAGCAAAAAGAATAGCACCTGTGGCCACTGCCTGACCCTAACTCTGTCTAGAAACTGCAGGGGTGTGGAGAGCCATGGACGATAGATTTTACAAGTCATTTTATTCCATTTCTTTTCTTTATTTCTCTGACCTAAAGGTTGGTAGAAAAAAATGGAGTTGCTTAAGTCATGTGAGTGGATGCCTCTCTCAAGGCAACCTTATCCTCACCAGCTTCCTGGCATGCGGCTGCAGGTGGCTCGGTGTGATAGGAGGAGTGTCATTCCAGCCAAGCACCCACACCAAGACAGCACTGAGCTATCTTCTCCCTCGTCACACAGCCAGACAACCTGCGCCTGGTGGATTTGGGGTCACCCTGTCCATCTGTCTCTCTTTGATAGCTACATTTCTCTCCCACTGCTGTATAAATCCAGAGCAGTACTTTTCTTTACCCCTTCTTTCCTTTTATCTTTTTTTCTTTTCTTTTTTTTGCAGTGCTAGGATTAAACCCAGAACCTTGCACATGCTAGTCAAACATTCTGTCTACTGAGCTACAAAACCCTGATACACACACACACACACACACACACACACACACACAATTTATTTATTTATTTTTTTGCCAGCAGAGAGCTAGAGAAGAGAGAATGGTCGCACCAGGGCCTCCATCCACTGCAAATGAACTCCAGATACATAAACCACTTTGAGGATCTGACTTTACATGGGCACTGAGCATTGAACCAGGGTTGTTAGGCTTTGCAGGCAAGTGCCTTAACTGCCGAGCCATCTCTTCAGACCCCTGACATATAAAGGGGTCATGCACTGTATATGCCAAACATTGTTATACAACCTATACACATGTTAACTCTTTTTGTCTTCTTAGAGCACTGTGATGTGGGTCATGGTAATACCCCCATTGGATAGATGATAAAAATTGGGGTCAAGAGAGGTAAAGTTACTTGCCCGAGTCACACAGTACATGTGTAGGACTCTAGGCCGCCTAATGCCAGTGCCCATGCTCTCAGTTGCTCTGCCTCAGTGGTTCAGGCCTGAGCCAATCAATGGAGCAGCCTTCTCTGTGCCCGCCAGCCCTGTCCATGGCAGACTGCTGCTGCTATTACTGGCTCTTGGCTGCAACCCTGAAATTATATCAAGTTCCCAGGTAACCGTGATGCTGTCTTAGGGGTCAAGGAGAATCTCACACAGCGTTGTTGATGTTCTCCATAGAATGGGTCTGAGTGATTCACCTTTCTCTAGGACGCTCTCTTTTGCTTTGTGTCTAGGCACCGTGACTCAGTACTAATGTTATCAAATATGAGTGAGTGCTGGGTGCCTTTGGCGCATCAGCACCTATTCCTAGAGCATGGAGTCAACCATCTGGGAAGGCACAGACTAGAACGCCATAGGTGTATTTGGGGTCACTCATAGGAATGTGCTAACTTCAGGGCTGAAGAAAAACCTTTAAAGAGAGAGATGGAGGATAATAATAGCTAATGCTTACTAAGCCCTGCCAATGTGCCATCCCTGGTCTAAGCACATTCCAGAAACTATCTCATTTAATCCTCACCTCAATCCACTGATGGAGATCCTATTATTACCCCCTTTGGCAGACGAGAAAAATGAGGCACAGAAAGTTGACATGATTTCCCAGGACCCCATCCATGCTGGTGTGGTGGTGGTGGTGGGGTTTCCTGGGTTCTCACACATCCAGCAGCTTCCAAGATCAAGCTCACATGGTGTTACATGAATACTTGACACCCCTGTCCCTCCTTTTCTTTTTTGGGAACCCACGGAACCTTTGCTCCACCTTATTACCATCTGCATTTTCAGTCCCAGATGAAGCCCTAGAAACAAAGTGAAAAGAAAACCTGGTCTGATACAATCTTGCATGAACCTGAAATTAGAAACAAGGTCAGACAGCAGATAGAGCTCGATTCAGAAAGCGATGCCAGTGAAGAACAGGAACAGGCCTTCTTGTCAACCTTGTGCAGGGCGAAGGGTGGGGAGAGACAGCCTGGGTTTTTTACCCTGACCCTGGGGGTTCAGGGCTGCAGCTTGGTTCATCCTTCCCCTCCCACACTGCCCTGGCTGCACCTGTTGCTTATCCCTGGTCCTAAGGTGCTGACAGGAAGGAAGTGTCTCCCAGCTGGCAACGTGGGTTTCAGTTGAGAATTTCAGGCTGGGTTCACACTCTGGTGGCATTTATTTATTTATTTATTTATTTATTTATTTATTTATTTATTTATTTATTTATTTATTTATTTTGAGACTGAGTTTTGCTGTGTCTGAGGCTGGTCTGAAGCTAACTTGCTGAGTATCCCATACTGGCCTCAATCTCCCAGGTAAGCTTAGCCATGCCTGGCTCTGATGACTGTTAATTATATCATTACTATTTTGAGGGAGTGTGTGTGGCTCAAGCCACCACACCCGGCTGTGTATTTTCCCTTTTGCACAAAGCCAGGTGTGTGGCACACATTTATAATCCCAGCACTCAGGATGCTGAGGTAGGAGGATCCCTGTGAGTTTAAAGCCAGCCTGGGACTACAGAATGAGTTTCAGGTCAGACTGGGCTAGAGGGAGACCCTATTTCAAAAGAAAAAAAGTTATGCAAAGATATTTGCAAGTCATACATATAATGAATGAGCATCAGGAATACGCAACGCACTACAACACCGCAACCAAAACAAATAAACAACCAATGAAAAGTGGGCAAAGGATTTGGATAGCCATTTCTCCAAAGAAGATATATCAATAGCCAATAAGCAAATTAAATCAATCATTAGAAAATGAAATATTCAAACTATAACTTCACCAATTAGGGGTGAAGAGACAGTTCAAAAGTTAAAGGCACTTGCTTCTAAAACTCATTGGAATGGCTTCTTTTTCAAAAGAAAAAAAATTTAAAAATATGTATTTATTTATTTATTTATTTGTAAGCAGAGAGAGAGGTAGAGAGATGAGAGACAGACAGAGAGAACGGGGCATGCCTGGGCCTCCAGTTGCTGCAAACAAATTCCAGATGTACTCACACTTTGTGCACCTGGCTTTTCGTAGGTACTGGGGAATTGAACTCAGGTAGTCAAGTGCCTTCCTTAACTGCTGAGCCATCTCTACAGCCCAAAAACCTATTTTTATTTATTTGCAAACACAGAGAGAGGTGAGGGGATAATGAACGGGTATGTCATCTCAAAATAATATATATATGTGTGTATATATATATATATATTATATTATATTAGGAATGATGGCTATGAGTTCAAAGCCACCCTGAGACTACATAGTGAATTCCAGGTCAGCCTGGGCTAAAGTGAGAACCTACCTAGAAAAACAAACAAACAAACAAAAAAAGAATATTTAAATTAAATCATGGTGAATTTTTTTTTTCTTTGAGGTAGAGACTCACTCTAGCCCAGGCAGATCCAGAAGTCACGCTGTAGTCTCAGGCTGGCCTCAAACTCACAGCGATCCTCCTACCTCTGCCTCCTGAGTGTGAACATTTTTAAAAATATTTTATTTATTCATTCTCAAGCAGAGAGAGAGAGATAGAGAAAGAGAGAGAGAGAGAGAGAGAGAGAGAGAGAGAGAGAGAGAGAGAGAGCACGCACCAGGGCCACCACCTTGTGGGTCTGGCTTATGTGGGTACTGGGAAATTGAACCCGAGGCCTTGGGCACTGGAGGTAAGTGCCTTAACCGCTGAGCCATCACTCTAGCCCGAGTGTGAACATTTTTATCTTCTCACATGTATCACTTCTTTTGTGGTATATGTGTAGGTTTTTTTTGAGATAAGGCCTCAGTCTTTGGCCAAGACTAGAACTTACTAGGTAGCTGTTGCAGTTCCCTTCTTGTTGCTAGAGCAAACACTCAACCAGAAATGGCTTCCTCCCATATTCCTCCAGCAAACACATTCCAAAGACCAAAAGCAACATAGTCAGATTAATGGGCAGCAGTAACTCCACTTCTCTGGAACCATTTTCCTGTTGCAGTTACCTTTTTGTCGCTATCAAAAACATCCAACCAGAAGCATGAATTTCCAGAGCTCAAACTGGCTCTCTACACACCTAGAAGGGCTGGACCCAAGATCCACCCCCCCCAATGACAGACCTCCTCCAGCAGGGTTCCACCTACTGAAGACTAGGTAGGAAGCTTAATCAAAACTACCTCAGTCTATGGGAGGGATACATTTGTATTCAAACCACAACAGTAGCGCAGTAGCCCAGCCTGGTCTTGAACTCATAACAATCTTTTGCCTCTCAAGTGCAAGCATCATAGGCATAGCTACCAGGCTTATTATATTATTTATCATTTCTTCTTTCTTGTGTTTTTAAATTTATTTGCAAGCAGAGAGAGAGAGAGAGAGGGAGAGAGAGAGAGAGAGAGAGAATGAATATGGGCATGCCAGGGGCCTCTAGTTGCTGCAAATGAACTCCAGATGCAGGCGCCACTTTGTGCATCCCTTTAACATTCAGCACACTGCCCTAGAGAGCAGCACACCATGTGAGAACCACACTGGGCTCTTCCAACTGGAACTAAAATCACCATCACTCTCCTCCTTGGAGTTTCCCCAAAGGGACTCTGTCCACACAGGGTTGCTGCTAGCCTACCTGTTGCTACAGGATCACTGTTCTATAGCTAATGAATGTTGCATGCCCCAACCTCCATCACATTCACATAGCGAGTGAGACCACCTTGAGACTACCTGAACTATATGATATCCTCATCCCTATTTTTAATTATAAAATAATATTTTATTGATTTGCAAAGAAAGAGAGAGTTAAAATGGGTACACCAGGGCCTCTAGCCACTGCAAAAGAACTCCAGATACATGCGTCACCTTGTGCATCTGGTTTTATGTGGGTCCTGGGGAATTGAACCCGGGTTCTTAGATTTTGCAGGCAAGTGCCTTAACTGCTGCAACGTCTCTCCAGCCCCTATTATATATTTTTCAAACCATGCAAAATTTCTGGGGCATTAACCTTTCAGCCATTTTTACCATTAACATTCAGCACACTTCTCAAATGTGGCCCACGGTGTCAGAACCACACTTGGCTCTCCCAGCTGGAACTAAATCCACCATAACTCTCTTCCTTGGAGTTTCCTCAAAGGGACTCTGTCCACACAGGGTTGCTGAGAGCCTACCTCCTGCTACAGTAGCACTGTGTTCTATTGCTAATGAATGCCGCATGCCCCAACCTCCACCGCTTTCACACAGCCAGTGAGACCACCTTGTGCTCCTGGTTTAAGGCCACATCTCTTACAAGTATTTAAAAGAAAAAAATGAGTTAAGGATTTATCTGGCTAGAGTTTAAGCTCAGCCTTAATTTAGTCATGGAGGGAGCCAATTCTAATGTTCTAACCACTTTGTTATTTAGACAGGGACAGAGCCAAGTTAATAGTTCTGGGAGGTGAACTTCACCTCAAGGTACCCTAGCAATTACTCCATGTTGAGGCTTTTAGGATCTAGTTCAGAGCATTCTGGTCCCTGTTTACTGGAATCATAAAGATGCATGCACCCTGCTTGCATGAGCTTGAGTCTAACAAAGTTAATGTTTAAGAGAACCAGGCATGGTGGCACATGCCTGTAACCCCAGCGCTGGAGGGGCTGTACTAGGAGGAGTTCATGGCTAGACGGCTACATAGTGAGTTCAAGGCTTGCCTGGGTTACACGAGATCCTGTCTTTAAAAATAAGGTAGAGCCGGGTGTGGTGGTGCACACCTTTAATCCCAGCACTCGGGAGGCAGAGGTAGGAGGATCACCGTGAGTTCAAGACCATCCTGAGACTACAGAGTGAATTCCAGGTCAGTCTGGGCTCGAGTGAGACCCTACCTCATAAAAAAAAAATAAGGTAGAAATAATGCTAACAGAGTCATGTAAATGTTCCTAAGCTCATGTCTGAAGAACCATGGGGTGACTGGGGTCAGGGCTGGATAGCACAGAGAACAGGCCAAACTGGGTCACAGAGATGAGATGACACCTGAGCCAAATCCTGAAGCAAGAGTGGAATTTTCAGGTGACAAAATGCACAGGAATGCTTCATGTGTAAGGACCTACATAGCAGAGCGACAGCACAAGGCAAGGAGAGACATCATAAAACTATAAGCTGTCTCATATGTGTAGAGCCACTGCTAGGGTTATAATCATCACCGCACCTAGCTTTTGTACTTGGGTTGTGGGGATCAAACTTGGGTCTTCATGCTTGTACTTTACTGATTGAGAATCTACCTGGAAAAGCAGAGAGAGAGAGAGAGAGAGAGAGAGAGAGTGCTAAATTAAACCTGGCATGGTGGCACTAGCCTGTAATCTTAGCACTCAGGAGGTAAAGTCAGGTGGATCAGAAATTCAAGGTTGTCTCAGCTCCATAGCAAATTTGAGACCAGCTTGGGCTACATGAAACCCTGTCTCAAAGCAAACAAAAGCCCTCCCAAAGGTTTCATTGTCGAATTCAATCGAGTGTTTCTAGAAAATAAGTGTAAAGTTTGGTGCTTGATTTGAGGGATTAGCAGCTCAGGACAAGGATGGCAGCTAGAAGTTTAGTTTTGGTAAGAGAGGGGATGATGGGTAGAGAGTTCTTACAATTTAAGACTTTATTTCAATATTCTACTTCGTGTGATACCTCCCCTTGCTCCCAGCCCCCTCTCTGCAGTCCTGAGCATGCTAGGTTAGCACTCTACCACTGAGGGATGTCAGCAGCCCTCATATATACCGGACACAAACACAGATATGTGTACACAGTATAGCTTACACCATTTACAGTGAAAGGATTTGTTTTGGTTTTGTTTTGTTTTGTTTTGCTTTTTTTGAGACAGGGCCATATAACTTGTCATGTAGCTTAGATTGGCCCCAAACTTCAATCCTCCTGCCTCCACTTTCCAAATTCTGGGATTACAGGTGTGTGTTACCACATCTGTCCCACCAAAAGTGTTTTTCTTTAATTTATTTTTGACAATTTCATACAGGCATATCACCAAAAGTTGTCAGTATTGTTTCCTATTGATGGGAAGTCAGGTAGATTTTTTTCATCTTCTTTTAACATTTTGGCTCTTTTGTTATTTTTTTATATTGTCAAATGCCTCACTTGATGTTGCTTGATATATGTGATGTGATCATCAGTTTTTTTAAAAAAATATTTATTTCCTTTTTTTTTAAGATAGGGTCTTGCTCTAGCCCAGGTTGACCTAGAAGTCACTATGTAGTCTCAGGGTGGCCTTGAACTCAGGACAATCCTCCTACTTCTGCCTCCCAAGGGCTAAGATTAAAGGTGTGTGCCACCATGCTTGGCTATTTACTTTTTTATTTAAGAGAGAGAGAGAGAGAGAGAGAGAGAGAGAGAGAGGGAGAATGAGAATTGGCACACCAGGGCCTCCTGCCACTGCCAACAAACTGCAGATGCATGCACTACTTTGTGTGTCTGGGTTTATATAGGTACTGGGGAATCAAACCTGGGCCATCAGGCAAGCAAATGCCTTTAACCACTGAGCTATCTCTCCATCCTGATCATTAGTTTAATAAATTTTTCTGCCACTAGAGAAAATTGTAAGGTTGTATTTGTGATTAAGTCACCACAAATGAAAATGACCAGTGTTTCATTAGTGAGTAGGGAAGCTAGGATAACTTTTATACTTTAAGACTATCTAGAAGGAGCCAGGAGGGTAGTATATGCCTATTATTCCAGTATTTGGGAGGAGAAGCAAGAGGATTGAAATGTTTAAGGTCAGCTTGTTCTACATAGCAAGTTCCAGGCCAAGCAGGGCTACATAGTGAGACCCTGTTTCATATTCACCTCTCCCCCACACACATACAGATGCCTCTCCCAAATAGAATAAATATATAGAAGGAATGAGGCCATTTAAAATTTAGATTCATCAAACATTATGAATTTGCTAGTTTGATAGGTTTTGTCAAATCCCAAGTGCTTTATTGTAGGGTTGGTCTAGCAGGATATAATCAAAACTGTGAAGCTTTATACCAACCCATGTATGTACAACTGCTCTTTGATGCCTCTCTCTTCTCTCACTCTATAAAAGAGACTCTCTTAAGGCACTGGAGACATGTTTTTGAGAAGCAATTTTACATCGTATTAATTCAATTGAGCATTCCTGGTATGGTTCTTTCAGCTGTGCAGAATGCCACAGCAGTGAGGAAATGGTTTGTTCCAGAGCAGGAGATGCCAATGTAATGACAGGCTGTTTGAAGGCATGTAGCGGGTGGCTCTTAAATCTACATTTCCTGACATTCATAATGACCCACTGGCCACTGGATGTGAGCAGAGACTACTTAATAAGTCAGACTTCTTTTTCATCATGTGTTTAACAATGCAAACCGCTGTTAAGTAATTATTTCAACAAATCATAACAATAGCCCTATCAGATCCAGAGAGATATCCTGGCAGCTTACAAACATTCTAAACGTCATTCTCATAAGACAAAGGCCTCTCCCCCTAGTTAGAACCTGAGTCTTCCCTAATAAGTAGAAAGCAAATTTAAATTTTATAGTTTGTTAACTGAGTCCCTTCTATAGGCCAATGGGTGCTTCAAAATGTTGTCTGTAAGACACAGTGCTTTCCTCAAACAATCCATTCATTAACATAAATGAACACCACTCTCTCTTGTTAGATGTCCAAAGTGCCATATGATCAGTACCTCTGGGAAGGTGAGGAGGGAGCATTGTGCTGAGCTCTACATTGTAAGTGACTTCTTGCCGAGCTGGGGCTGAAGGGGAGACATTCCAGGCCAAGGTCACAACATCTATGGGAGACCAGCATGGACTACACAATTTCTTCAGAGAATGGCTGGGCAGGTAGGATGCATTGGACTAAGCAGATGGAGGAAGCCCTGCTTGGCTGTACTTTGAGATTCAGATTAGACCTGCAACCCAGGAAGCTGGAGATATAGATCTAGTTAGAGGTAAAGCCAGATTTCAAGGGCTTGCAGACTTAGGGCAGTCATCCATTGTCTTTAAGATAATGCACATCTTTATGACTGAGTTCTGAATGCTAGTGAGCTAGTGTACAAAGGGCTTTGCACAGTGCTTGGTATACAATCAGTGTTGAGTATTGAATAATATTTACTATCCAGCTGTATTTATTTTTGAGACAGGTTCTCATGTAGCCCAGGTTGGCTTTGACCTTGTTATATTCCAAGGCTGGCCTTGAATGCCCGATCCTCTTACCTCCACTTCCCCAGGGTTGGGATTGTAAGTGTGTACCCCCCCCCCCATTTGGTCCTGAATCTTGCATTTTTAAAAGCATGGTTTTTTAAGAACCATTTTAAGTCCATATCAGTCTTCAGTAGTAGGAAAGATACAGCGCAGCGCTCATAAACCTCCTGCCACACTCATGCATAGCATTCCCCAATGTCAATACGTGTCAACACCGGGGGTACATTTGATACAACTAATAAACCAACATTGACACCATAGTCACCAAAAGTCAGTCCTTTGCATTAAGGTTTACTCTTGGTGGTGTGTCTTCTGTGAATTTCAACAGATGATGAAATAATTAATGACAGATACCCATCATTGTATTATCATATACAGTAAGAAGCCCCATGGCCCTAAAAACCCTTCGCACTTCCCTTGCTTGTTTTGCTTTTTGAGAGAGATCTCACATTGGAACTCCGAAGCCCAGATCAACCTGGAACTCATGATGCAGCTCAGGTTTGCCCCAAACTTGCAGCAATCCTCCTGCTTTACCCTCCTGACTTCTGTGATTCTAAGTGTAAGCCACCAGGCCCAGACACATCTACAGAAAATATTTTGTGAGGTCCTTTTCTTTTTTGTTTGTTTTTTGAGGTAGGGTCTCGCTCTAGTCCAGGCTGACCTGGAATTCACTGTGTAGTCTCAGGGTGGCCTTGAACTCATGGCAATCCTCCTGCCTCTGCCTCCTGAGTGCTGGGGTTAAAGGCATGGCCACCACACCCAGCTTATTGCTGCTTTGAGGCAGTCTCATTCTGGAGCATAGGCCAGCCTCTAACTCAAAGCAATCCTCCTGTCTCAGCCTCCAAATGCTGGTGATGACAAGCATGTGCTATTATAGCTCTGTAGAGATTTTTCGAAATACCAGTGCCGCCTTCTTCTTTAGATATTCTGATTTAATTAATCTAGGGTCAGGTTGGCATCAGGATTTTAAAAATTCTGATAACTCTGGGCTTGGTGTACAGCTCAGTGATGGAGTGCTTGCCTAACATACATGAGATACTGGACTTGAACCCAGTGCATAAGCATGTGCATGTGTGCAGCACACACACCTTCTAGGTGATTTTAACATGCTGCTTTTGAGGACCACTTGGTTAGATTCTTGTTCGAATAGCAAAGTAAGGGTGGAAACGAAGAAAGACAGGATACTTGGGAGACAAAATCCACAGGACCAAGTTGATAAGGTGAGGTAATCATGGGAGGGTATGGATGAAGTCACCCAGAAGTGGTCAAAGAGGGCACTAAAGACCATTCATTGAATTCAAATGGTCCTGGACCCCAGAGGTGGGTTGGGGAGAGGTAGGAGATGAGATGAGGAGGGGCCAGGCTGTGTTTTAGCCTGAGGTGAGGGCCAAGGAGCAGGCCTGGGTTTGAGGTTTGATGATTCCAAGGTGGCCTTGGCCCTTGG
Source organism: Zapus hudsonius (assembly GCA_004024765.1). Lineage (NCBI taxonomy): Eukaryota > Metazoa > Chordata > Mammalia > Rodentia > Dipodidae > Zapus > Zapus hudsonius. The sequence continues at coordinate 63,825 of PVHP010003113.1, read as the reverse complement.
CTTCTGAGACAGAAGCCAAGGCCCAGCTGAAGCAGCTGAGAAAGTGAGGAAGCGTGAGCAGCAGAGAAGGAAGTTTGGGGCTAAAGCAAAGAATGCAGTAGCTGCAGGGGAGGAAGGGTGGAGGGCAGGGGCTTATTTTAGGTTGGAGTGGCATTATTGTAGTCTGAGGGGAAGGAGCCAGGCCAGAGGAAGCCATCAAAAATACAGAGAAGGGAGGAGACGGTGGTTGGAGCCAGGGCTCCCCTTGGGTAGACAGTCTGGCTTGGAGATCACAAACACCCTGATAGGACCTGTCTAAAGCTTGTTTCTTTGCAACAAGAAGTATAGATGTTTCCAGAAGCCACCAGGGCATTCCTGAATCCACAGCAGCTTCCCATCTGGATTCCCTTTCCAGGCTTAATTCCTGAACTCAAACTTCTTTTCATGTAATGTGACCACCACTCCAAGAAAGAGGCTGGCAGGAGGGTGAGGTATGTCTGAGGAGTCCACCTTCCTCTCTGTCCTGAGAGAGAAGCCTGGCTCTTGTTCGACTCCAGTTGATGGCTCAGCACAGCACTGGAAGAGTCTAGCTGTGCTTGTGAAGCCCCATGGCTTCTCACAAAGTTGTCAAGTTACTTTATTTTTCTTAAAAAATTTTAGACAAAATCGTCTGTAGCTGACCTTGAACTCCTGACCCTCCTGCCTTTACCTCCCAAGTGCTTCTGTCCCATCATCACTCTTGACAGGACTTCCTTTGCCCTCAGGCCTTTTCCTCTGCTCTCAGACCCTCTCACATATGGTCCTTTTGCTTCCCAACTAACCAGCCCTCTTTCCTGAAAGGCTTTCTTCTCTTGGCATTACGGACATGTTATCTGGGTCTCCTGCTCACTGACTCCCCTTGGGTTCCTAACCTCTACCACTGGATGCCTTAGTTTCATCCTATGCTCCTCTTCCCCAAACACATGCTCTCCCCAGGCCATCTCCTTTTGTGACATCACTTACTTTATTTTGTTTTCTTAAAAGAAGGTTTTAGCAGTTGTGGCAGCATATGACTTTAATCCCAGCACTTGGGAGGCAGAGGTAGGAAGATCGCTGTGACTTCAAGGACGTCCTGAGACTACATAGAGAATTCCAGGTCAGCCTGGACTACAGCGAGACCTTACCTCAAAAAAACAAAACAACGCAAAAAAAAAAAAAAAAAAAAAGAGGGTGTCACTAGATATAACCCAGATGGTCTTGAACTTGGGATCTTCTGCCTCGGCTTCACAAATGCTGGGATCACAAGGGTGCATCACTCCACCCAGCTTCATTCCATCTCTTTAAACATGGTCTTTACACTGAACCCTCCCAGTTCTGACCTGTCCAATACTGGAGCATCCATTGCAAAACTGGTATTGGTGCCATTTGGCTGTCTGTTTCTCAAACTTATACCCCAAACAGAACTTTTGGTTTTTCTCCTCCTTCAACCTGTCCCTCCTTTGGATTTCCACTCTAAGTATCTCCTGCCCTTGCTTCCTCTATCACTTAACCCAACACTGCCCCTGATTCTTCTTTTCCACCTGTCCCTCAAGTTCAACCCATCAGTAAATCCTGTTGACTTTTCCTCCTAAATTGATTGGAATGCGTGTACTTCTCATATCTCTAGTCTAGGGCAGTGCTCCTCCGTTTCCAGGGGCAACAGCATCACCTGAAGCTTGTCAGCCATACCAAAGCTGGGATCTTCTTCCAGAATCAGGAGGTCTGAGAATGGGACCCTCCAGAGGATTCTGAGGCCTGCTGAAGTTGGGTCCAGATTGGCATGGTCTCTGGTCTAAGCTGCCACAGCAGAGTCCAGCTGGTCTTATTATTCATTCTCTTGACCCACTGGAATCAACTCTTCTCCTAGCAGCCAGAGTGGTTCTTTTGAAAAACATCAGATTATGTTACACCTCAACATCCCTAATTGGAAACCTCCCATGGCTTCGCCTCCATATAATGCCATCCCAGCTTTTGCCTGCTCTGCAGAGCCCCTGGTGAGATCTAAACACATTTTCAGCCCAGCCACTGCCAGAACCCTTTTAACCCCCTTCTGCTGGGCCCCAGGTCAATAGCCTGTCCCTTTCACAGACACATCAGCTTGTTATTGCTGGGACTTTTGCACTGGCTGTTCCCTCAGCCTGAAATGCTCTTCTCCTGAACACCAGTAACTGGTTCCCTCATGCCACTCACTTCTCAGTGTAATTGGCACCTTCTTTAGAGAAGCCTTTGCCAAGTCTCTATCAAAGTGACTCCTCTTGGTCAAAGTACATGGCTTAACACTCTGAATATCTCTTAAACTAGAATTTAAACTATTTTCTTGTTTATTGTTCAGTGCAATGTAAATTTTATGAGACTTGAAATGTGTTTTTAGTTTTTTGAGGTACGGTCTTGCTCTAGCCCAGGCTGATCTGGAATTCACTATGAAGTCTCAGGCTGGCCTTGAACTCATGGCGATTCTCCTACCTCTGCCCCCTGAGTGCTGGGATTAAAGGCATGTGCCACCATGTTTTGTCTTGTTCACTGATGTGTCCAATACCAGTGTGTGGCATGTAGTAAATATTTGCTGAGTGAATGAACTTCACTTCTTCCTTACTTGTAGTCTCGAAGGTGTTACTATTGTGACAGTTAACTCTTTCAGGCAAGTTCCACAGATTCCATGCCTGGCCCCCTCCCCTTGAATGGGAGGTGTCTCTAGAGTCCAAACTTAATCCTGAAACTAACTGGTCAGGTATGAACCAACCAGCTGTCTTTCTGACTTACCTGGTCCAGGTCATATAATTCACTGAAACAAAGTCCAGCCCTCTCCCCCACATGGCAGGCTAGCAGAAGGACATTAGAAAGACCTAATGGCTATGGTGAGCGGCTGGGTTTCTTTTCTACAAGAACCTTTCCTTCTCATAATCTTTCCTTCTTCTGCTGTTTGGCTGAGCAGCATAGATTTTGCTATAACCTCTCCCACGTGTTCTCTCCACACTGGTGGCTGGAGATCTCTGTAACTCCCCATTTTCCTTTAAATAAAGTATCCCATTATACCTTCTCCTCTGGTGGCCTATAATTTTAATTCCTTAACTTTTTTAGACAAGAATTCAGGTATTCCTTAAGTTCTGAAGTACATTGGAAGGGTACTCTTTAAGTCCTAATCCCCAGCTCCCCTGTTACATTATGACTAGTGTCCACCACAATGCACTCATCCTCCTGCGTGGCTATGGTGGGTCTGGGTCCATACATTAGCAATACCCTAGGAGCACATCTCAAAAGAAGGTAGGAATGTGAAAGGATACATTAGCAGGGAATCTGAGAGTCATGTCTGAATCCTCTGTTTTTCCTGTTGTTAGTAGGAGGTAGGGTTGCTTCACTTTTAAGAACATGGCTATTATAGTTAACTTCTTATTGCTGTGCAGAAAAAACCCAACCAAAAGCAGCTTGTGGAAAAATGGGTTTATTTTGGCTTACAGACTTCAGAGGAAGCTCCATGATGGCAGGGAAAACGATGGCATGAGCAGAGGGCTGGACATCACCTCTGCCACAGCACTGCAAACACCAGCAGGAAGATGTGCCAAACACTGGCAAGGGGAAGCTGGCTTATAACCCCCATAAGCCCACCCCCCCCCCAAAATACAGCTCTAACAAGATGCCAATACCCAAACTGCCATCAGCTGGGGATCAAATATTCAGAATACATGTTTGTGGAGAACACCTGGATCAAACCATCACAATTGTCTTTGCTGAGAGTGATGGTATTTGTCTGTAATCTCAGGGTTTGGGAGGTGGTGGCCGGAAGAAGGGAGTTAAAGGTAATCCTCAGCTACGTACTGAGCTTGAGACTCTGCTAAAATCAAAAAGGAGCATAAAAAGGCAAGCTAGAAGTACATGAAAATGGTATTCTTTGATTTTTCACCCATGCTCAGTCAGTGGGTCACAAAAAGAATTGATAGTGGGGGGGGATTGTTGGGAAGAAGAAGAAGGGGCTCAATGACAGTGGCCAAATAAGAGAGGGAGGCTGGGGAGATGGCTCAGCTATTAAAGACACTTACTCGCAAAGTCTGACAGCCCAGGGTTTGATCCCCAGTACACACGTAAAGCAAGATGCACAAAGTAGTGCATACATTGGAATTTGTTTGAAGTGGTAGGTGATCCTGGCTTCTTGCCCATTCTCTCTCTCTTCTCTCTCTCTCTCTCTCTCTCTCTCTCTCTCTCTCTCTCTCTCTCTCTCCCTCTCTCTCTCTCTGGTAAATAAATGAATAATTAGAAAATAAGAGAGGGAAGCCAGGCATGGTGGTACACATCTTTAATCCCAGCACTCAGGAGGCAGAGGTAGGAGGATTGTCATGGGTTTGAGGCCAGCCTGAGACATAGTGAATTCCAGGTCAGCCTGGGCTAGAATGAGACCCTGCCTCGAAAAACCAAAAACATAGAAAGGAATAAAGAAAGGAAGGAAGGAAGGAAGAGAGAAAGAAAGAGCTAACATGGTTAAAATACATTCTATACATGTATGAAATTGTCAAAAAAAAAAGGTAAAAAAATAAATAGAAAATTTAAGAAGAAATTGCTATTCTGTGAAGTTTGGTATGGTGGTGCATGCTTGTAAACCCATGACTGGGGAGACAGCACAAGTTCAAGGCTATCCTAGTCTACATAGTGAATTCTAGGCCAGCCTGGGCTATAGTGAGTCTTTGTTTTAGGAAACAAAAAACAAAAGTTATTCTTCACCTTCCAAGTTGGCAAAGACTTACAGTTGCTGCTATTGTTTGGAAACACAGGAAAGCTGGTGGGAGGGAGAGAATTTTGGCAATAGCCAACAAACTCACAAAGGAATGTACCCTTGGCTCAGCCAATCCTAGGAAATTGTGCTATAGATAACCTAGCACACGGATAGCGTGGTATCTGTAAAGGTTGCTCAGTACAGCACTGTTTCAGGAAGAAACAATGTAAATGGGGACCTAGTTCAATAAGGCAGGGTGTGTGCAGAGCATATGACAAACAAAACGAGAAAGTTCATTAATGCGCCAGGGTTCAATCCAAGACAGATTGTTAGTGAAAGGAAGGGACAGGACTGTATGCACAATAGGCTAGAGCAAAAAGCAGGCAGGGAAAAATGCATGTATCTGTATGGATTTTTAAATATATTTTTTATAATAAAAAGATCTATGAAAATGAAGAGTGGCAGAAGCAATTGTAATTATATGCTCTTTCACAGCTTATATTTTTGGATATAGAGTCTCATGTATCCTGGGCTATCCTCAGCCTCTCCATTATAACCAAGGATGACCTTGAACTCCTAATCCTCCTGCTTCCACTTCCCAAGTCCTGGGATAACAAGAGTGTGCAACCACCCTGAGCTTCATATTATTTTCCCAACAGGATAAGATTCCAGGCCTTTGGGATGAGACATGATCTTGCTGTGTAGCCCAGGCTGGCCTTGAACTCATGATCCTCCTGTCTTAGCCTCCTGCATGCTAAGATTACAGACTTTTTCACCACTATACTTTGCTTCTTCTGAGATTTAAAAAAAAAGCTCATTTTTATTTTTGTATTTTATTTTATGAAATAAGATGATGTGGGGTTAGGGAGTTACCTTAGTAGGAAAAAAAATGTTTAATTAGCAAGCATGAGAACCTGTCATGGTTTGATCCAGGTGTCCCCCACAAACAAATGAATGTGTTCTGAATGATAGATCCTCAGCTAATGGCAATTTGGGTTTTACAACTTCACTAGAGCTGTGTTGTTGAGGGACGGACTTATGGGGGTTATAAGCCAGCTTCCTATTGCCAGTGTTTGGCACACCTTCCTGCCATTGTTTGCAGTGCTGTGGCGGAGGTGATGTCCACCCTCTGCTCATGCCATCATTTTCCCTGACAGGATGGAGTGTCCCCTTGAGTCCGTAAGTCAAATAAACCCATTCTTCCACAGGCTGCTTTGCTTGGGTTCTTTCTGCGCAGCAACTAGAATGCTGACTGCGATAGGACCTAAATTCCATCCCTAGAACTCACATTTTAAAAAAAAGGTCAAGTATGGTGATGCACGCCTTTAATCCCAGCACTCAGAAGGCAGAGGTAGGAGGATCACTGTGAGTTCATCCAGGCCAGCCTGGGCTAGAGTGAGACACTGTCTTGAAAACAAACAAACAAACGCCAGGGATGGAGGCATGTGTCTGTAATCTCAGTGCTGAGGAGCCCCAGGGAGACATGCAGATTTCTGGGGCTTGCTGACCAGACAGTCTAGCCTAATTAGGAAGGTTCCTGGCCAATGAGAATCCCTGTCTAACAAAAAGTGGCCAGCATCAACATTAGTAAATTCCTATTACTGGAGACATCGCTTGCTTTGGTTGTAGGATGTAGAGAAATCAAGCTGGAACTGAACTGGAAGCTCCCTCCTTGCTGGCTAGTTTTCTTTTTCTAAATTATTTTTATTGATTTATTTATGCACATGTGCATGCAAGAGGGAGAGAAAAGGAGAGAGTGTGGGTACCATACGGTCTCTTGCCACTGTAGATGAAGTCCATGCTTTACATGGGTACTGAGGCATTGAACCATGGGTTGGCAGGGTTTGCAAGCAAGCACCTAGATGCAGAGCCATATCCCTAGCCCTCCCATGCTGGCTGGTTTTCTTCGTGCCAGAAAGGGCTATTCAAACTTCTGGGGGGAAAAAAGCCATCAACAGTCCTACCATCTATGGGCCTGCACAACCAGCCTTGCAGGCAAATGTGCCCACTGGTGAAATAGTGGCATGCCTGTTATGGAAGTAACCACCTGTTTGCTGATGGATTTGCAGCCCGCTTTGCTAGAGGGAATTCATGCCTGATATTGTCAACCTGACCAAAAGCCTATGGCTATGGACATGAGTCCTAGGAAGGGACTTATTATTGTTATGCTAAATGGACAGGATATCAAACGCTTTCTAAATATTTATGTTTGTTCACATAGATAGTGTTATTTACAACCTTGATCACAGAAGTTTCTTTTTGCAATGGGCAGAGGTTAATGCAAAGACACATAGTTGGCAAAATTGCCAAGAATTAGTGACTGTTGTGTGCTCAGCCCTAAACCGGACATCTAGACCACCCCCTCCAAGGCTCAGAAAACCTTGCAGAAGAAGGAGCAATAAGAATGTAAGAACAGGAGGATGGAGAGGAGAGCAGTGGCATGCTTCTGGCTATGGTGTGGCCATTTCACCCATGAGTTCACAACAGCTATGGCCTCCTTATAAGATAGAACCTATCAATAGTTCATCATGGATGGGGGTGATAGCTCCCAAAGTAGCTAATAGTTGCTGATGTTGGGCAGGAGGAGTAATGTTCTTAATCGGTGCAGTCATTGGTAACTTGCCCATATGCCAGCAAATAACTTCCTACTCAAGCTAACACAAGCAACCCTCGTTGACTCAGGGAGTCAAAAACAAACCAAAGAAAACAATCCATGAAAGTAGTCTGGGGGTTAATTGGAGTGAAGAAAGACCTTAGTGGGAAGGAAGGAGGTAAAAGAGAGCAACTGGAGGGAATGAGAACAAAATATATACACGTATGAAAATGTCAAAAATAAAACAAACAGGGCTGAAGAGCTGGCTCAGCAGTTAAGGCACTTGCCTGCAAAGCCTAATGACTCAGGTTCAATTTCCTCATACCTACATAAAGCCAGATGCACAAAGTAGCACATGCATCTGGAGTTCGTTTGCAGTGGCTAGAGGCCCTGGGGCTCCCATACTCAATAAATAAATAAATAAATAAATAAATAAATAAATAAATAAATAAATAAATAACGTGGGCCCACACATAGGACTAGGGGCTTGGCTTCCCATCAAGCCTTCACTTTGCTGACACTGCCCCACCTGTCACCACAGAGGACCTCTCGTTACTGTTGTCCTAACCTGCGGTGTCTGTCCTCTTCTAGTCTTCACTCCTTTGGTGACATCACTCATCCCTCTTTAAGATCCTTTTCCTTCTGAAATTGGCGCATGTCCCTACCTTGTCTTATAATTGTATTTATTTGTTTGTTTATTGTAGAAATTGAAGCCAGGAGCTCATACAAGCCCTCATACAAGTGCCCTACCATTGAGCTACCTGCCTCTATTCTTTTGTTTTTTATTTTAAGATAAGGTCTCAATAAATTGCCCATACTGGCCCTGAACTTACATCTGCCTCCCTAGTAGCTGAAATTACAGGTGGGTACCACTGCTCCTGGCCATGCACTAAAATTCTATCTTCCCCAAATGGCTAAGAGCCCCTTTCAGATCAGGAACATTTCTTTTTAAAATATATATATTTTTTATTTATTCATTTGCAAGGAGGGAGGGTGGATAAGGGGAGAGAGAGAATAGAGAGAGGATAGAGAGAGGGGGAAGGGAGAAAATGGGCATGCCACTTCTTGCTTTATATGCATACTGGGGAATCGAACCCAGGCTGTCAGGCTTTGCAAGCAAGCTCCTTTAACTTCTTCAGCCCCAAGATGAGGAGCATTTCTTATTCTTCCTTGAGTTTCTAGCTCTTGGCATGGTGCCAGATACATATCAAGACCTCAGTAAATGTGGATGGAATTAAATAACTAATTCTTGGCATTAATACTCATATCCCCCTGAGCCTTAAGTGGTAGAACACAGGTCCCCTAGACTTCCAGAGAGCTAAGGAATTAGAAATAAGCCAGTTGTGGTGATGAATGCCTATACTCCAGCACTCCAGCGGCAGAAGAATGAGGATTGTTGCAAGTTTGAGGCCAACCTGAGCTACCTAATGAATACCAGGTCAGCTGCAGCTACATAGTGAGGCTCTGATTCAGAATATATAGACCAGAAGAATATATATATCAATGTATGGCTGAGTATTGTGTTGGAAGGTAGCTGGCGGAGACAGGCAGGCTTTGGCAAGAGTAAGTGGCGACTGTCATGCACAGAAACTCAAAACTGAGGGAGCTTCACACATGAGGAAAGCTTTCCTTCAAGTTCTTCTGAGATTTCTTCAGAAAGTTGCCAGCTAAGGCATATGCAGAAATGTCAAAAAAATGTATGTATATGCAGTGGCCCTCTTGTTTCTTTTTCATCTATGTATACATGCCTGAATGCATTTTCACATGTGCATGAAGGTAGGTGTGTGTGAGGGGGGTGTGGGTCAGAGGATAACTTCAGGTATTGTTCTCCAGGTACCACCTCCAGCCACTGCAAATGAACTAGCTTTACATGGGTCCTAGGGAATTGAACACAGGTCCTTAGGCTTTGCAGGCAAATTCTGAGCCATGTCTCCAGCTCCTGTCTGTATGTTCTCTAGATGGTTAGCTAGGGCTGTAGTGCACAGCAGCAAGAGGCAGCAGTCTAGGGAGAGATGTACTTCAGGAAAGAGGAAGTTGGTTAAGGAGAATGTCAAGTACAGGAGAGACTCAGGGCTGAACAGACTGATAAGCAATAAGTGCCCTCTCCAAGGCAGTTTCTCAGGCATGCTGGGGCCTGAGCCAGGTCCTGGAACCTGAAGAATGAGAGGAAGGGGACAATGTTCAGTTGGATAACATTTATTGACTACGTCCTGTGTGACTGGGGGGGGGGTCTGGTAATGCAGTGGATTCTCAAAGCAACAGAGTCTCGAGATAGATTTTACCCACAGACTTCTTACAGATAAGGAAACAGACACATCAAGGTCAAGTGACTTGCAAAGGTCACACAGAAGTGGTAGAACTGGAAGGTAAAGATTCCCAAATCCAAACCATTGAGCTCTAGGAAGCTGAGATTCCGGACACGTGGCCTTTGAGTGATAGGAGGTCACTGGAGATTAGAGCACAATTATAGGTTGAAAGAAAGGCCCCTGGAGCCTTGGGGTGATGACTAACATTGCAGGCTCAGGAAGATAAGGCTGAGCCCCGGCTTTGACTCTAAGACCTCTGAGACAGTAATTTCAGCAGGGCCAGGGGAAGAAGCCAGATAGAGTGATGCTGAAGAGGAGCCAGCATTAGAGCCAAGAGGCGGCCATGGCTGAGGGCAGAAGTGGACAGCCAGCCAGGCCTCAGAGAGAGCAGAAAAGGGGCATGGTTGTCAGGACCCCACAGAAACTGGATGAGGGTGGAGGAAGAGAGAGGGATACACTGATTCTGAGGAAGTGCTTCCCACGATCCCTAAGGCCCACAGGTCCTGGCGAGCTGGAGACCCAGGGGAGCCAGTGTCATCCAAGTCCAAATGCCTGACACCCAGGAGTTGCTGAAAGAAGCCCTCTGGCCTCCTGGAGGGGAGGGTTAGCCTTTCTGTTCTCTGCAGACCTTCGGCTGGCTGGATGAGACCCACTCATCGGCAGGAAGGGTAGTGGTTTACCAAGAATCTACCTTCAAATGTGACTCATCTGGAGACACCCTCAGTCACACCCACAATAATGTTTGTGGACATCCCCAGCACAGTCATGTTGACACATACAATGAACCGTGGCAGGGAGATAAGGTCATGCATGACGTAGATAAATCTGTTTTGGAAAGCGGAAAGCCGGAGGATGAGAGGCCTTTGTCTGTCTCAGGTAACAATGCGCTGAACTTGCAATAAGTCCTCAGACCGATTCCAATTCAGCTGGATCCAGAGGGCAGGCTGGCCAGCTCCAGTTCTCATACCTCTCACAGGAGTGGATGCTGAGCTCTAAGTGGTAAATTATTTACAATTTTATTAGCCAGCAAAAGTGCCTATTTTGTGATTGCAATTTCAGTGGCTCTCTGTTTTGCTCTGCTGGTGACTGAATCTTATTATCTTGCTTATGACGTCAGCACCTGGTTTAGCCCTGTGAAGTGCTCAATCCGAGAACCTTCCACAAACAGTGCAGGAGAGAGGTCAGGAGGTTCTGTGACCCATCTGCTATCTGTTTCTCAGAGCATCTCAGCCAGAATTTTTATTAATTAATCACTTAATAATTCTTATTATCATTTGTATCTTTTTTTTGAAACAGCACCTGGAAGTCACTACGTAGACTAGGCTGGCCTCAAATTAGTAGGTGATCCTCCTGCCTCCTTTGCCTCCTGAATGTGGGGATCACAGGTATGCACCGCCATATATGGCTACAGACAGATTTAAAATCCTTATCTGTTAGATTCTAAAACCAATACTCAGGGCTGGAGAGATGGCTCAGTGGTTGAGGCTCTTGCCTGTAACGCCTAATGACCCAGGTTTGATTCCCCAGTATCCACGTAGAGCTGGATACACAAGGTGGAGAGCACCTCTGGAGTCGGTTTGCAGCAACTGGAACCCCTGCATGCTCATTCTCTGTCTGTCACCCCTCTGTCTCTGTCTCTGCTTGCAAGGTAAAACTATTTAAAAACAAAGAGTACTCACCCTTGTGCCCCTGGGCAAGCACACCTGAAGTCAGTGCTTTTGTCAGATTTCTTCTTAGAGGGTGCTCTAGGAGAAATTTTTCAGGAAGGTTTTATAAGACTCTTAGGAAAGCAATCAGGAAGGTGTGCATGATGGGGAACACCTATAATCTCAGCATTCAGGAGGCTGAGGAAGAAGGATCTCAAGTTGGAGGCCAGCCTGGGATCCCTGGAGTTGACCCTGTCTCAAAGCAACTAAAAGAAGGTATTTATTGTTTGGGACTGGAGAGATGGCTCAGCAGTCAAAGCTTAATGACTCAGGTTTGATTCCCTAGTACCCACATAAAGCCAAATGCACAAAGTGGCACATGCATCTGAAATTCGTTTGCAGTGGCAAGAGGCCCTGGTGTGTCCATTCTCTCTCTCTCTCTCTCTCTCTCTCTCTCTCTCTCTGCTTATAAATAAAAACATTTAAAATAATTCAAATATTTATTTCAAATAAATTAAAAGAGAAAGTGAATATCTCCCATGTTATTACTTCCCCGAATTGGCACATGTTGCTGTAAACATTTATAGGTGTTGTAGTCAACCTTCTCATTGCTGCTTGGACAAGAACCCAACCAAAGCTGCTTGTGGAGGAATGGGTTTATTTTGGCTTATAGCCTTGAGGGGAAGTTCCATGATGGCAGGGAAAATGAGGGCATGAGCAGAGGGGTGGACATCCCCTCCGCCACAGCACTGCAAACAGTGGCAAAAAGGTGTGCCAAACACTGGCCCTTAAGGGGAAGCTGGCTCTAACCCCCATAATCTGCTCCCAACAACACACCTCCAGCAAGGTTCCAATTCCAAAACTGCCATCAACTGGGGATTGAGCATTCAGAACACATTCGTTTGTAAGGGACACCTGGATCAAACTATCACAATAGGCTTTCTGTAAACATATACGTTGGTACATGTGTGTTGTGGATATATTTCTTCACCTAAATAGAATCATACAGTAGGTGCATATAAGTTCAACACAAGCCAAGATGTGGTGATACAAGCCTGTAATCTCAGCCCTTGGGAAGAAATGAAGGCAGTAGGATCTGGAGTTCAAGGCCATCTTCCATTATTACAGAGTGACTTTGCAGAGAACCTGGGTTACATGATACACTGTGTTAAAATACTACATCAAGATGGCTCAGTGGATCAAGTGCTCACTCTACAAGCATGAGGACCTGAGTTGGGATCCCTAGAACTCACATAAAAGCTTTAAAAGCAGGCATTCGTAATCCCAGCACTCCTGTGGTGAAATGGGAGGCAGAGACAGGAAAATCTCCAGAGGCTCCCAGGACAGTAGCCTGGGGAACGATAATTATGCCTCATGTGAGGTAGCAGACAAGAACGGACACTGGAAAGCTGTCCTCTGACCTGCACAAGAGCACTGTGGGAAGTGCAGCCTGTACTCACAGACATGAACACGCACACACACAGCATGCATGCGTACCCCAAAACCCTAAATACACATACACATACATCATTTCAATGCCATCTTTCCTGGGTGCGTATGCTGAGTGTGTATATTCATGTATGGAGGCATGTGTGTGAGCAGATGCACACTTCCATGAACTGGGGGCCAAGGCCAGAGGAGAATATTGAGTGACCCCCTCTGTTGCCTTCGGCTTTATTTCCTTGGGATGAAGTCAGTCTCTCATGGAACCTGGCTGATCAGTGTGAGTGAGCCCTAGTGAGTCTCTTGTCTCCACACCCCACAGGACCAGGGTTACAGGTAGGTGTGGTGCACCTAGATGTATACATGGGTGCTGGTCTCCAGCCCTCTCACTCCTTTCTGCTTGTGCAGCAGGCATTCTTAGCTGCTGAGTCATCTCCTCAGCCCCTGGACACCAATTTGATGACATGCTTTGAATAGTTTTTGGTAGAGACAGCTGCTTGAGGCCTGCCCAGGCTAGTCTTAAATTCACCATCCTCCGCCTCCATCTTCCAAGTGCTGGGATTACAGGCACACACCACCATGCCCAGATTAGTTTGTGTCTTTTAAAACAGATTTCTGCTGTGTAGCCTGGGCTGGCCTCAGAGTCCTGGTGATCCTTCTGGGTCGGCCTCTGAGTGCCAGGATCACAAGCTAAACCACCATGCCCCGAAAGATAGATGATATAGTAAGACTATCCTGTCACTGACTTGATAGATACTATAAATCTGTTCACATTGTGTTTTGGAATTTGGATGGGATTGGGCTGTTTTATGTAGCTTGGAGGGTGGTAAGGAATAGGTTCAGAATGCCTAGGCTTGACTTCCACCTCCACTTTGTTAGTTGTGTGGTCCTGAGCAAGTCGCTCATTCTCTCTGTGTCCTGATCCTCATAAAGAAATAATAAACCCATAGGAGAGGCTTAGAACAGTGCTGGGTTCTCAACAGCATTCCATGCCCTTTCGTGTTTCCAGTTCACAGAACTGTTCTCGGAACATATCAAGCAGCTGAGTCATTTAGTGGAAGAAAATGTGAGGTGAGCTTGACTCAGCCAAGGCAGATATGGAAGAACCCCAAGCTGATTCCAGGGTGGAAGCTTGGAGCCTTGGATATTTACAGAGCTCTCCTTGTGAGTGACGCATACAAAGTCAGCCATGAGTAGAAGCCGCTGGTCTAGAACACTGGACACTGGGTCAGAAGTTGGGTGGAGGGAGAGACGATAGGTAGATTCAGAACAGTGAGTTCAGGCTGGCTTGCAGACAGTGGCCCTTTGTATGGGGCGGAGCAGGGTGATGTGATATTTAAAGCTGGAACTTGGCCAACAGAGAGTCTATTCAGATAATGAGGAAATGAAAAAGCAAGGAAAGCAAGGAGGACCTATGGATAGGGGTGTTATTATTTTTTCCTGGAGAGAATACTTTTTTTTTGGTACAGGAATCCTTTTGTTTTTGTTGTTGTTTTGTGGGGTTTGTTTATTTTATTGATTTATTTTTTCAACTATTTATTTATTTATTTGCCAGCAGAGAGAGACAGACACAGAGAGACAGAGAGAGGGGGGCAGAGAGTGAATGGGCACACCAAGGCCTCCAGCCACTGCAAACAAACACCAAATATATGTACCACTTTGTGCACCTGGCTTTACATGAGTACTGGGCTTTGTAGGCAAGTGCCTTAACCACTGAGCAATCTCTCTAGCCCATTGTGATATTTTTTTGAGGTAGTGTCTCACATTAGCTTAGGCTGACCTGGAACTCACTCTAGTTTCAGGCTGGCCTTGAACTCACAGTGATCCTCCTATTTTTAAATGCATTTTTCTAAATATTTTACTTATTTATTTGCAAGGTGTGATGGTTAGGTTTTTGTTATAAATTTGACCTGGTAGCAATCCACAGTAATCTTGAGTGTTGTGTAGCAGATTTCTTCCAAATTGAAGAGAGAAAGGAGACACAGGGGATTCAGGAAGTTGTGTTTGCTAGAAACAAACATCCCTTCCTGGGAGGGCAGTGCAGGAAGGAAATTCCAGAGACTCAGGATGTCAACAAGTCTGGGAAAGGGTTATAAGACCCTGCCCTAAGGCTATATGAAGGGGAAGGAAATCTCTTCTCCCCTGCCTGATTTGTTGGTGTGTGTGTGTGGTGTTGGTGATGGCTTTTCTCTATCTCTCTGTTTGGATGTGTGAAAGGGGGGCAGCCTCTTTTGGCCATTATGAAAATTCCTCTGGATATGTAACTTCAAATAAGTCCTCCCATAACTATGCCTGGTTTGGAGGTTCATCCCAGAAGCATGTGGCTGACTACAACACAAGGAGAGGGAGAGAGAGAAAGAGAGAATGGATGCACTAGGGCCTCGTCCCTGCAAATGAACTGCAGATGCATGGACCACTTTGTGCATCTGACTTTATGTGGGTACTGGGGAATCAAACTCTGGTCATTAAGCCTTGCTGGTACTGAGGAATGGAGCCTGGGTCATGAGGCATTGCAGACAGGCACCTTTAACAGCTGAGCCATCTCTCTAGCCCCTTTAAATTCATGTTTAACAGTAATGTATCCTTAGCACGTTTCAGCCTTGGGCTGGCAATTTTTTTTTTCCTTAAGGTATTTGTATCTTATTTATTTGCAAGGAGGGAGAGAAATTGGGCACACCAGGGCTTCTAGTAGCTGCAAATGAACTCCAGGTGCATGGGCCACTTTTCAAACCCAGGTTGTTAGGCATTGTAGAAAAACACCTTTATTGTTCAGCCATCTCTCTAGCCCTCCTCAACCCTCCCCCCCTTTTTTTTGAGACACCATTTGACCATGTAGTCAATGCTGGCCTCAAACTTGAGATCTTCCTACCTTGGTCTCTGGAGTGCTGGAATTATAGGTATGAACCACCTCATCCAGCTCTCTCAGATCTTTTGATTAAAAGATCAATGTTTATCTTGTTGAAATTTCTCTTATCAGTAACATGATCAAAACTATAACAGTAACTTATCCAAGCGGGAGAGATGGCCCAGTGATTAAAGTACTTGCTTGCAAAGCCTGACTGTGTGGGTTTAATTCCCCAGTACCCATGTAACGCCAGATGCATAAAGTGGCACATGCATCTGGAATTCATTTGCAGTGGCAGGAGGCCGGAGGGTGCCCATACACACTCTCTGTCTCCTTGAAAATAAATTTAATTTTTTTAATTTAAAAAACAATACCTTATTCTTTTGTTGTCATTTTGAATCTTGAGACAGGGTCTCATGTATCCCTTTTGTATTGAAGGCTGTCTTCAATTCACTATGTAGCCAAGGAAGACCTTAAATTGATCTTCAGGTCTCCAGCTCCCAAATGCTAGAAATACAGACAGGTTACCTGGTTGACTTGGAACTTGCTATGTATTTCAGGCTGGCCTTGAATTTGTGGCCAATACTAGTAGCTCCTCTACCTCCTGAGCTCTGGGATTATAGGCACCCGTTTTATTCTTTTTTTTTTTTTTTTTTCTCGACGTAGGGTCTCACGGTAGCCCAGGCTGATCTGGCACTTACTCTGTAGTCCCAAACTGGCATCAAACTCACAGCAATCCTTCTACCTCTGCCTCCAAAGTACTGGGCCTAAGGGCTTGTGCATCACACAACACTTTTTATTCTTTCTTTCTTTCTTTTTTTTTTTTTTAACAAGAGAGAGATAGACAGGGAGACAAACTTCAGATGCATGTACCACTTTGTGCATCTGGCTTTATGTGGGTACTAGGGAAATGAATCTGGATCATTAGGCTTTGCAGGTAAGCACCTTAACTGCTGAACCATCTTTTTTAGTTTTAATTTTTCAAAAAGTTTTTTGAGGTAGGATCTTGTTCTAGCCCAGGCTAACCTGGAATTCACTACATATTCTCAGGGTGGCCTCGAACTCATGGTGATCCTCCTACCTCTGCCTCTCGAGTGCTGGGATTAAAGGTGGGCACCACCACACCAGGCTTCCCTTTTTATTCTTTTTTTAAAAAACATTTTTATGGTGTATAACTATTTATATTAACATAACAAGATGCTCAGTATCATAAATTATTAGCGAAAACCCCTTAAAACCAGGATGACATACCCCTTTATGCATTAGATATTCTCTCCCACCATGACTTTTACATTTTTTTCTGCCACCTCTTCTGAAAATTTCCCTGAGTCATGATGGGTGAGTTTAAAGTTTGCATAATTGTTAGGTTCTTAAAAGTCTCTGGATTTGTGTTTTGGACTAGTTTTAGCACCCTTGGGTATCTATCTCCCTTATTCTTCCCTAGTATATCTGCCTTGCTATGGGACTAGCTCTATTACACATTACTCCACTTCCTTAGAGATTGTGTTAGGGCTCTAAATGGTGAGTTTGAGGTGGCTCGTCTTCTGCTTGGGTGTCCCCCATCAACTCAGGTCCAATTGGTGGAGTTCCGTTGTCCACAGATCTCATTGATTTGCAGTGGGTCTTGGTGTGGCTGCTGGGTGGCCATCTTGATCGGGAACCTCCTCCCTCTTGTTATTCTTTGTCAAAACTATGTGTGCACGCTTAAATCCCAGGAGAGGCAGAGTAGGAGAATTGCCATGAGTTCAAGGGCACCCTGAGACTACATAGTGAATTTCAGTTAACCTGAGCTAGAGTGAGACCCTACCTCAAAAAAATAAAAACAAACAAGTAACCCCCCCCCACTAAGTTTAGGTACTGTTATTATTCTTATTTTACAAATGTGGAAATTGAAGCAGAAGAGCTGGCTTTCTTAGGGTCACCTGCTGATAGTGGAGGGCTACACACAGCTAATAATCAGAAGTGACTAGCTGGGTATGGTGGCACATGTCTGAAATCCCAGAATTTGGGAGGCTGAAGCAGGAAGTTTGCCATGAGTCTGAGGTCAATCACAATTATATTAGCAAGACCCTATCTCAGAAAACAAAACAAGAACCAAAGAAAGCATCAGAAGTGGAAACTCCAGGCTGTCTGACACTCACCTCCATGCTGTGATAATTATGCTCTGTGGCCTCTCACTTACTCAACATGAACATGGTGTACTTGATGGCCTTTATTGCCTAAATATTACCTTAGCTTTAGTTCATAAGGTGGAGGAACTACTAGTTGGTGGCCTCTGGGAATGTAATGGGATGAGCTGGGGTTTAGAATTTAGATAACACCCAGCAAAAATTCCAATGCACACCAAAGTTGAAGGAGTACCTGAGTTCTTCTCTATAAAGTTAAAGAATTTAAATCATAGACAACAAGATAGTAAGGTATAGTGGGAGACTGTTGGTATTGCTTAAGGAGGGCACAGAGGACAAAGGGTTAAGAGGGTGTTGAAAGAATTAGTCTTAACCATTAGGAGAGAGAATGATTTAGTACTTAAGTTCGAGTAGAAATTTGTAGAGTTAGACCAATTTTCTGAGAATGAGCAAAACCACTGGGCAACCTGGTCTTTGATAGATTTATAAGTAGAACGTTCTCTAGGGGTATATCCCCCCTTCGTTTTTGTAAACAAGCAGAAATTATAGTATAGTAGTCAATGTAGGCTTAATTATTATTTTATGCTTAAGGATGTGAGTTAAGTTAAGAGACCAGAAAGGAAGGTTTAGAGTTTGTAGTCCCATTAGTTTAGCTTGAGAGAGGAAAGAGAGAACAGGAAAATCGATAGGCCCCTGTAGGAGGAAGGGCTATTTTAACCTCTGAAGCAGAGGGTATGAGGAAGAAAATCGACGGGCTCCTGTTGAAAGGAGGAGCTATGTTAACCTCTGAGAGAGGCTGTTTAAATGAAAAGATTTGCCTTGTGTGGAGGCTGGGGGCCGCGTTGGGCCGGTGAACCTCTGAAGTAGAGGCTGTTTGAGAAAGAAAAAAAGATTTGCCTCATGCGAAGGCTGGGGGCCACGTGGCCAATTTGAACCTCTAAAGTAGAGGCTGCTTGAGAAAGAAAGTCGACGAACTCCTGTAGGAAGAGGAGTTAGTTTAGTCTCTGAAGCAGAGGGAGAAAGAATAGATTTGCCTCGTGTGGAGGCTGGACCCTAGAAAGAAACAAAGGAAGAGATTTGCCTCACGGAGGCTGGACCCTGGAGACGTCCAGGGCTGTATAGTAAAAGAGAGTTACTCCCCTCAGGACGTGGGGGCCAGACCCCAGGTTTTTCCTGGGGCCAATGTATTGATAGAAAGAAATGAAAGAGAAGGCTTGGGTCAGTGTGACTCACGTGTCCTTTTGTTTGCTGGGTGTTGGTCGCCTGTGGTTCTGGAGGTCGGTAGACTCGCGTTCTGGAGGTCTGTTGGCTGTTTGGAGGTCGGTTGTCCCGCGTTGTGGAGGTCAGTTGCTCTGTGTTCTGGGGGTATCGGTGGTTGGGGGGATCAGTTGCTCCATGTTGGATCGCCAAGATGTTGTTATACCCCTAGAGAATGCTCTACTTATAAATCTATCAAAGACCAGGTTGCCCAATGGTTTTGCTCATTCTCAGAAAATTGGTCTAACTCTACAAATTTCTACTCGAACTTAAGTACTAAATCATTCTCTCTCCTAATGGTTAAAACTAATTCTTTCAACACCCTCTTAACCTTTGTCCTCCGTGCTCTCCTTAAGCAATACCAACTGGAGACTTTATTATTTAAGGGAACATGGGGAGTTACAGAGTTCTCCAGCCACTGTCACAGGAAGGGGCCCTTGGTTTCCCTGGAAAAACAGAGATCAGAAGACCTTCATTAGAACCCAGGTGAAAGTCCTGACTTTTTAACAAAATATCCACAAGGTGGGCTGGAGAGATGGCTCCCCAGTTAAGGTACTTGCCTCCAGAGCCTAAAGACCCAGGTTCAGTTCCTCAGTGGCCACATAAGCCAGATGCACAAAGTGGCACATGTGTCTGGAGTTAGTTTGTAGTGGCCAGAGGTCCTGGTGTGCCCATTCTCACTCTATGTTTCTCTCTCTCTCTCTCTCCTTCTCTCTTGTGTCTATATCTCTCTGCTTGCAAATAAATAAAAAATAGTTTTAAAAACCCTAAAGTTTAAAAAAATCCCCAAAAGAAAGGTGCATTCCAGAAAGATAATTATTTGAAGAGGTATTTGAAATTCCATTTGCCATTGCTCCCATTATAGCATTTTTTGTGCTTTTATTTGTTGACATTGCTGCTATTGTTTTTTCAAGGTAGGGTCTCAGTCTAATGCAGCCTGACCTAGAACTCTGTAGTCCTAGGCTGGATTTGAATTTATGGTGATCCTCCTACTTCTACCTCCTGAGTGCTGGATTAAAGGGATTAAAGGCATGTGCCACCATAACTGGCCTTTTTTTTTTTTTTTCGAGGTAGGGTCCCTCTCTAGTCCAGGCTGACCTGGAATTCACTATGTAGTCTCAGGGTGGCCTTGAACTCACAGCAATCCTCCTACCTCTGCCTCCCTAGTGCTGGGATTAAAGGCCAACACGCCCGGCTCTTTTTTTTTTTTTTTAAATCAAGTAGAAGTTAGTAGTGATAGGAGTGAGCCATCCATCCACCTGTCCATTCGTTCTTCAGCAAATAGTAAGCACCTCAGAGGCCAGGAGACCACAGTAATGGAAAGAAAGGGTAGACACAATCAAGAAATTGCCAGGTGCAAAAAGTGTAGCAGAGCAAAGAGTCTGTGAAGGGGTCTCATGTGGGAAGGATTTACCAAGGAGCTGCTTGTGTTGAGACCTCAAGAGAGGAGCGCATAGAAGGGTCTTCCAGCCTGAGAGAACAGAAATTCCCGGGGGTCACAGTAGACATGTTCAGAACAGGCAGAAACTCCATGGACAGTCAGGTGGGGCAGATCGTGGCAGCCAAGACCAGATTAGGGGCTATTGCTCTGGGTGAGAGTAACATTGGAAGGATTTAGACAACATGCTGGACATTTGTCACCCTGACTGGCTAGCATTCTAAGGCTCTTTTTATTGGGAGGAAATTTATGGGACTTGAGGCCCCAGTTCCCACTAAGAAAGCCAAGGCTTAGTAGGGAAGAGAAGCCAGGTGTTGTATCCCAGTACTTGGAAGGCAGGAGGATCAGAAGTTCAAGGCCAGATTTTGATTATATAACCAGCCTGAGAGACATGAAGCCCTATCTCAAAAACTAAACAAAGAAGAAAGAAAACTAAACAGAAACTGAAGTAAGGAGGGGTAAGGAGGAGGGAAGAGACATTCCTGCTATTAATCTTGGCAGGAATAAAGACATTCAAAAGACATACTGTGCCCTTTGGCTTTCAAAATATTGAAACAATGGACCCCAAGGTATTGTAATTTCCCCAGCAGCTCCACAAAGACAAAGCACCCTTAAGAAAGGCCTGTGAGGGGTGCTGTGTGTCGGGGGCTGGGGCATTACTGTGTTTGAGATTGGGGTGCCCCTGGCGGGCAAAGGGCAGGGTGAGTTTGGGCCCGGTGCTGAGTCTAGGGCCTCTGCACCCCTGGGGTGCTGAGCAGCAAGGTGGTATGAGTTCTGCGTGATAAGGCAGGTGAGGATCTCTAGAGACCTCAATGGGAGCAGAGCATGCAGTACCCCAGTCTGGGGAGGAGACCTGCATGGCGGCTTTGGGGCCTGAGCGCTTCGGTCCTGGGTGCTCCAGACTGGTGAAGAGTAGAGTCTGTCTGGGGACAGGACACTGTAAGCAGGAGAGGTACTTGATGAGTTTAAGCCTAGTGCTGTCACTGGGCTTGGGGGCTGAGCACCCCAATAGGTAAGGGTGATGAGAAGCTTGGTGGGTTTGGGTCCAAGCTCTAGGGGCGCCAGCACAACCAGGGCCTGTACACCTCAGCCTGGAGAGGCAACGTGCAAGTGTGGGCCTGAGCATTGGGGACCAAAGGTATACACTGTCCCCACATTTTTATCATTGATATCTTTATTATCCATAATTAGATATGTTATATGAGCAAATCTTATGATGGTACCCCTATTTCCCTCCTCCCTGTCCCCAAGCCACTAGGGATCCTCCTCGGTGGATATACTGGATCAGTCCATGGGATAGGGGCTTATGAAGAGCACAGGAGGTAGCCAGGTTTCCTACCCCCCCCCCTTGTGTGTTGTTGCTGAGGGGGCCAATGTCTCTGGATATTCTCCCCAACCATGGCTCTTACCATCTTTCTGCCTGCTCAGTTCCCTGAGTCATGGCCGGTGAGTTTTAAGTCTGCTTTATTGTTGAGATCTTAAGTGTCTCTGGACTTTTGCTTTGGGTTGTGTTGGATATTGTTGGTGTCTGTCTCATTGACCTATCTTGGGTTAACTGACTTATTGTGGTGATAGGTCTCTCGTTTATCTCGCCACTTTCTCAAAGGTTTCATTTGGGGCCTACACAACAGGCCTGGGGTGGTTCATCTCTTGCCGGGATGTCAGCCATCATCCTGTGGCTCATTGGTTGAGTTGGATTGACCATGACTCTCTCAATGCCTTCTGAAAAATACAAACAGAATCTCCATCAGAGAGTGAGATCAGTATAGGTTAAATGAGATACACATTGCTAATTTGACAAGATTCTATTGGGTGTAGCCTCTCTGTATTTTTCTGGTAGTGGGAATTTCCCCTTAGAGTCCAAGTTTTTGGTCCCCATAGGATTTTGCCCTGGATCCCAGTTCCAGTTTAAGGGTTCTTTTTTCTTTCTTTCTTTCTTTCTTTCTTTCTTTCTTTCTTTCTTTCTTTCTTTCTTTCTTTCTTTCTTCTTTCTTTCTTTTTTTTTTTTTTCGAGGTAGGGTCTCACTCTAGCCCAGGCTGACCTGGAATTCACTATTGAAGTCTCAGGGTGGCCTTGAACTCACGGTGATCCTCCTACCTCTGCCTCCCGAGTGCTGGGATTAAAGTCGTGCGCCACCACACCTGGCTCTAGTTAAGGGTTCTTTGTCTCTGAGTGGATCTCTTGGCCAATTTGAAAGCCATTGATTACCCCCCCCCCATGTTTTGATGCTACTATTGCACAAGTCATTTCTTGACTCACTGATCTCTCCCATAGAGCGCTGTGTTCAGTATTCTCCTAACAACAGTCTGAATTTTATATTAGTTTTCTCTGCTTTCTCCAAATATCATTGACCAATTTCTCCTGGCAGCTCATGTAGCGCCTACCAGCACTACACATGCTTACCATTCTGGATCTCACAGGGTTTCTCAGTGTTGTGTGATGACTTTCTATGGTTTCTTCAGCAATAGAATCTTACCTTTGGGCTGGGGCAGGTATTCAAGAGCTTTGACAGAAGCCTGTCTTATTTTGGGGACCTCATGGGTCTCTTTGATCAACAGCTCAGTGTGGGAAGGAACCAATAACTGGGACAGGGAGTTGCAGATCTGATCAATTTTGCATAGGGTTAGGCTTCCTCCCATTCTATTCATGACCCCTCTTACCAGGTGATACCCACAGCTTCCTCAAGAGCTTACTGTATGAAAGTAAGGATTTTATGGTTTCAATTCATTATTGGTTTAGCTTATTATATGTCTCTGCACCTCACTATTCCTCCCCCTTCCTTCCATCTGCTTTTACAGTCTCTCACTTCACCTGTCAGGTTTGCTTAGAGTTTAAGCTTAACCTGGTTAGTAACGGCATATGAAGGAGAATATGTGATGGTTGACTCTCTCTCTCTCTCTGTTCTTGTGTGAGTTTGCTAAGTATGATCTGCTCCAAATCTGTCCACTTTTCTTTAAATTTCATTATGTCATTTTTCCTTTCAGCTGAGTAGAATTCCATAGTGTAAATGTACCACATCTTTCATATCCATTTGTCCAGTGATGGGCACTTGGGTTGATTCCAATTCTTAGCTATTATGAATTGAGGTGTTATAAACATGGTTGAACAAATGTCTCTGTGCTGAGGCATGAAATCTCGAGGGCAGATTCCTAGTAGAGGAATAGCTGGGTCCATTGGTAGCTCTATATCCATTCTATTCAGGAGTCTCCACACTGCTTTCCATAGTGGTTGTACAAGTTTGCAATCCCACCAGCAGTGAATGAGGGTTCCTCTCTCCCCCCACCCCTGCCATCCTCACCAGCATCTATTGTTGTTGGATTTTTTTAATGATTGCCATTCTGACTGAAGTAAGGTGGAAACTCATTGTAGTTTTGATTTGCATTTCCCTGATGATTAAGGATGATGAACACTTTCTTAAGTGAGAATCTATCCCCACTTTAATATAGTACTGCAAGTCTTAGCTATAGCAATAAGGCAAGAGACACAAATCAAAGGGTTACAAATTAGAAAGGAAGAGATCAAATTATTATTATTTGCAGATGATATGATTTTTTACATAAGGGACCCTAGAGACTCTATCAGCAAACTGTTAGAGCTGATAAACACTTCAGCAATGTTGCAGGACACAAAATCAAAACACAGAAATCAGGAGCCTTCCTATATACTAACAACAAACAGACTGAGGATGAAATCAAGGAAACACTCCCATTCACAATTGCCTTAAAAAATAAGGTACCTTGTAATAAACATAACCAAGGAAGTAAAGGATCTCTACAATGGAAATTTTAAAACACTCAAGAGAGAAATTGCAGAAGACACTAGAAAAATGGAAAGACATCCCATGTTCTTGGATTAGAAGAATCAATATTGTGAAAATGGCAATGTTACCAAAAGCAATCTACACATGTAATGCAATCCCCATCAAAATTCCAATAGTGTTTTTTACTGAAATAGAAAATATAATTCTAACTTTCATTTGGAATCATAAAAAACCTCAAATAGCCAAAACAATCTTAGGCAACAAAAAATAAGGCTGGTGGCATCACCATACCTGATTTTAAGATTTATTACAGAGCCACAGTAACAAAAACAGCATGGTACTGGCACAAAAACAGACACGAAGATCAATGGAACAGAATAGAGGATCCCAGTGCAAATCCAGACAGCTACAGCCATCTGATTTT
Organism: Zapus hudsonius; assembly: GCA_004024765.1. Lineage (NCBI taxonomy): Eukaryota > Metazoa > Chordata > Mammalia > Rodentia > Dipodidae > Zapus > Zapus hudsonius. Next base: position 39,287 of record PVHP010003113.1, on the reverse strand, counting down.
TGACAAAAGGGACAAAAATATTCACTGGAGAAATGACAGCCTCTTTAACAAATGGTGCTGGGAAAACTGGATATCTATATGTACGTAGAAGGATGAAAATAGGTCCTTATCTCTCTCCATGCACAAGAATCAAGTCCAAATGGATCAAAGACCTTCATATCAGACCCAAAACTCTGAAATTGCTAGAGGAAAAAACAGGGAAACACTTCAACATACTGGCATAGGCAATGACTTTCTGAACATAACCACAGTTGCTCAGGAAGTGAAACCACTAATCAACAATTGGGACCTCATGAAGTTAAAAAGCTTTTGTATAGCAAAAGGCACTATGAACAGAGCAAAGAGACAACCTACCCAATGGGAGAAAATCTTTGCCAGCTATACATCTGACAGAGGATTAATATCCAGGATTTACAAAGAACTCAAAAACTAAAGGTGAATTGAGAGACTGTCAAAGGGGATGGAAGGAATTGGAGGAAGGGTGGGGGGACTTCTACAATAAGCTAAACCAACAATGAATAAATATCATAAAATCCTTACTTTCATATATAAACTCTTGAGAAAGCTGTGGGCATTACCTGGTAAGAGGGGCCATGAATAGAGTGGGAAGAAGCCCAATCCCAAGACAAATTGCTCTGGCCTGTAACTCCCTGTCCCAGTCACTGGTGACTTCCCACATTGACCTGTTGATCAAAGAGACCCATAAGGTCCCCAGAGCAAGACAGGCTTATGCCAAAGCTCTTGAATACCTGCCCCAGGCCAAAAGTATGATCCTATTGCTGAAGATACCACAGAGTGTCACCACACAATACCCTGCTATATCCAGAATGGTAACCAACTCCCAGATGGTAGCATGTGTAGTACTGGAAGGCATTACATGAGCTGCCAGGGAAAGTTGGTCAATGATATTTGGACAAAGCAGAGACCATTGATATATAGCACTGACTGATATCATGAGAATGCTGAACACACTGCTGTATGGAAGAGACCAGCAAGTCAAGAAGTGCTCATCTGTGCAATAGTGGCACTAAACCTAGGTGGGTAAACAACAGCTTACTGATTGGCTAATAGATTTGCTCAGTGGCAAGGAACACTTAACCTGAACTGGGATCCATGGCAAAACCCTATAAGGACCAAGAACCTGGACTCCAAGGGGAAATTCCCACTAACAGAGGTCCACAAAAAGGCTACGCCCATTAGAATATCACCATATTAACAATGTTTGTTTCATTTAACCTACACTGATCTCACTTTCCAATGGAGATTCTGTTTGTATTTTTCAGAAGGCAGCGAGAACTGTGGACAACCCAATTCCACCAACAAGACATGGGATGATGGTGACATCCAAGGCAGGAGATGAACCACCCCTAACCTATCATATAGTGCCCAAACAAAACCTATGAGAAAGTGGCAAGCTAAACAGCAAGTCAGATAACCCATGAAAGGACAATGGAGACAGACACCCATGATACCCAACACAATCCAAAGCAGAAGTCCAGAGACTCTTAAGATCTCAACAGTAAATCAGACTAAAAACTCAGCCACCATGACTCAGGGAACTGAATGGAAGGGGGGGGCAGAAAGATTGTAAAAGCCATGGTGGGGAGAATATCCTGAGTCATTGTCTCCCTCAGCAATAACACACATAAAAAAAACTGGCTACTTCTTGTACAATTCATAACCCCATGGTCTAATCCAGTAAACCCACCGAGAAGGACCTCCAGCGGGTTGGGGACAGGGAGAAGGGAAATAGGGATACCATCAGGATTTGCTCATATAATGTATCTAATTATTGACAATAAATATGTTAAAATATTATTTATTTATTATTTGCAAGCATAAAGAGAACAAACCAAGGTGCCAGAGCCTGCAAACAAACTCCAGAGACATGTGCCACTTTGTGCATCTGACTTTACATGGCTTGCTAAGGAATCCAACTTGGGCTGACAGGCTTTGCAAGCAAGTGACTTTAACTGTTTAACCATTTCCTCAGGCCCTACTATTCATTTCTTTAATTGACCTATTGAGGATGGGTGACTGAGCCTAGCTTGATAGGGCTGCCAGGGTCCAGACTCTGACCCCATGACTCCAGAGCAATCTCTCTCCCTTCCCTAGTACAAAGTCAGCTAGGTCCTCCTACCTGGAATTTTGGATCTTGAGAGTGTGCCATAGCGATGTAGCATCACTAAGGAGTGACTGGGGTGTCCGTGGTGGAGTGCCCAGACACGAGCAGCAGAGTCCATGTACAGTGACCAATGTCCACTGACATGTGGCCACCCATCCATTTGTTTCTTGGGAGGCGGTGAAAGGGCAGCAACCTCAGCAGGCCATTCTGAGATTCTTTTTTGTTTGTTTGTTTTGAGGTAGGGTCTCCCTCTAGCTCAGCCTGACCTGGAACTCATTCTGTAGTTCCATGGTGGCCTCGAACTCACAGCAATCCTCCTACCTCTGCCTCCTGAGTGCTGGGATTAAAGGTGTGAATCATCTTGCCAAGCTCAGCAGGCCATTCTGGAGTTTGCTGTGCAAGCCTTCTTTGGTACATCATTCTCTGTCCTGTATTCCTCGCCGTTCTCTGAGTTCCCAAGTCCCTCATGTGTGATCTTTAATGGGCAGCAGGGTTCATCTGGGCAAGTGCCTGTCCAGGTAGTTTAGTTCCAGCTCTTTACCCAACTGTACTTTAGGCACTTTCTTATGGACTTAATGCTTGTATTCCTCTCCCAAATTCTACTTAAAGCCCTGATGCTATTTGGATGTGAGAACTTCTGGGAGTGTGGAATCCCATGATGGGATTAGTGCTCTTATCATAATAACATAGTTACAAGCTTCCTCTCTCTGTCTTGTGAGGATACAGCAAGGAGGCACCATCTAGGCTGGGGTACAGCTCAGTGCCCCAATTCCACCTGCAGGATTAAAAACAAAAGAATAAGGAGACCTTTAATACTTTCGCTCAAGAGGCTAAAGTAGGTGAATCTCCATGAATTCAAAGCCAGCCTGGATTACAATGAAGTCCTACTTAAAAAGGGGGTGGTGCTGATGGCTCAGTGGTTAAGGTGCTTGCCTGCAAAGCCTAATGTCCTGGGTTCTATTCCCCAGTGCCACATAAAGCCACACACACAAAATGGTATATGCATTTGGAGTTCATTTGCAGTGGCTAGAGGTCCTGGTGTGCTCTCTCTCTCTCTCTCTCTCTCTCTCTCTCTCTCTCTCTCTCTGTGTGTGTGTGTGTGTGTGTGTGTGTGTGTGTGTGTGTGTGTCTTCTCTGCTTGCAAGTAAATAAATAAGAAAATTTTTAAAAAATAGAAGAGGGACTAGCTAGAAAGAAGATGTTCAGTGGATGGAAGGTAGAGGTAGGAGGACACAGGAGGGTGGTCAGGGTGCATTTGTATATGTAAGGAATTGTTAATAAAAAGTAAAAAAACAGAGCTGGAGAGATGGCTTAGCGGTTAAGGAGGTTGCCTCCAGAGTCTAAGCACCAGAGTTCAATTCCCCTATCCATATAAGCCATATGCACAAAGTGGCACATGTGTCTGCAGTTTGTTTGCAGTGGTTAGAGGCCCTGGTGTGCTCATACTCTCTCTCTCTCTCTCTCTCTCTCTCTCTCTCTCTCTCTCTCTCTCTCTCTCTCTCTGACTCTCTATCTCTGCTTACAAATAAATAAATATAATATAAAAGAGAAAAAAACAAGTGCCATGGTCTGGGGAGATTATTCAGTAGTTAAAGGCAATTGCTTGCAAAGCCTGTCAGCCCAGATTCCATCCCCCAGAACCCATGTAAAGACAGATGCACAAAGTAGCACATGCATCTGAAGTTCAACTGCAGCAGCAAGAGACCCTGGTGCACTCTCTCTCTCTCTCTGCTTGCAAATAAAAAATAAATAATTTTTTAAGTTAAAAAAAAAAAAAAAGAAGAAGGTGTGGGGGAGGAAGAAGAAGAGAATGCCTGCTATCCCAGCACTGCAAGAGGATCAGCAGTTCAAGGCCAGGCTTGACTACATAGGAGCAAGTTCCAGGCCAGTCAGGGCTACATGAGAGAATGCCTTAACACAGGGCAGGAGCCACCACACCTGTCCATTTTTAAATAATATATATTTGTTTCTTCATATTTTGTGTATTTGATTATTAAATTTATGCCCCTAACCCATAGTGATTTGAATTTTTTTGACAATTTTTAAATTTAAATTTTATTTAAATACAAACAGGTTATACTCTTTTGTTCCCTCACCCCAGCTCCCATTTCCCTGGGGCCCTCCTCAGTGGGATGATGGTATTCACTGTGGGGTCATGAAGGCCTCAGTCAGTCCCTGTGTGGTAGTGGGGGATCATGCCTCAGGGTACTCCTGCCTACTCTGTCCATCTCTTTGTGCCAGAACAACACTTAAGAAAAGTTATCTACCTAGAGTCTTTTTTTTTTTTAATTTTTTTTTTTTTTGAGGTAGGGTTTCACTCTAGCCCAGGCTGACCTGGAATTCACTATGTAGTCTCAGGGTGGCCTCCAACTCATGGTGATCCTACTACCTCTGTGTGATGGTTAGGTTTTGTTGTCACCTTGATCTTTTTAATTATCTTGGGTGGGTCTCTGAGGATGTTTACAGGAAGGCAGCCTCTCAGTAGGGGGCAAGATGTAAGAAGTTCAAAGAAGCTAGAAGTAAAAATCTTTTCCTGTGTGGGCAGTGCAGGAAGGAAATTCCAGAGACTCAGGAAGCCATTAAGTCTGGGATATGGTTGTAAGACCCCAACCTAAAGCTATATAAAGGGGAAGAGATGCACCCCCTAGCCCTCCTGCCTGTTTGCTGTTCTGTGTGTATGATGTAGGTGATGGGCTTTTCTCTCTGCTCTTACCTGTGAAAGAGGGCCAGCCTCTTTTGCTGTTATGGAACTTCCCCTCAATCTGTAGTTTCAATAAATACTTTCCTCCCCCAAACTATGCCTGGTTTGGAGATTCATCCCAGCGGCGTGTGGCTGACTAAGACACTCTGCCTCCCCAATGCTGGGATTAAAGGCATGAACCAACACATCCAGTTCCATCAATAGTTATTTTTCAAAATATTTTATTTATTTGCAAGCAAAGAGAGACAGAGAGAAAGAGAGAATGGGCATGCTAGGACCTCCAGCTGCTGCAAATGACCTCCAGATGCATGTGCCACTTTGTGCATGCTTTATGCACACAGGCTTTATGTTGGGTACTTGGGAATTGAACTCAGATCATTAGGTTTTGCAGTCAAGCTCCTTAACCACGGAACCATCTCTCGAGCCCCCAATAGTTTTTAATGTAGATTATATTTTGAAATGATAGCTCTTTTGATATATTGGATAAATAAATGTATTATTAAATTTAAAATATAACAGCAACAAAAACTAATAAAAGAAAGAAAAGAGGATCTAACCATACATGGGGAATCTGCAAGCACCTGAATCCTGACCTCCCTGATTTTAGACCTGTAAGAAATCAATCAGCTGGGGGTGTGCCTAAGGCATAAGGCTTTGGATTTGATTCCCAACATCACACACACACACACACACACACACACACACACACACATGCACGCATGCACGCATGCACGCACGCACGCGTGCACACACACACAGAGCAGGGGAGAAAGTAATGAAATTTACAGTGTATCATTACAGCTGCTGAACAAAATAAGACACACTGAAGACAGAGAAACCAGGTATGCTCAATAAAGTGCCTGTACTAGAGTATCCACTCATTTAGTAGTGAACAGATCAATAAATCAATGGACATATGTATAAGTAAGCTTTGGTCAACTAGATTACTAAAAATTGCATTTATGCCAATCTTGACATTGCCGATTGTTCTGTTGAAGTAGATCATGGATACTTTGGTAGTTTGAATGTGTCTCCTAATAGACTTGGATGATTTTATGAAAGTTGTTACCAATTGCCTGGCTGGAGGAGGGGCCACTGGGGTTTGTTGATTTCCAGCCCAAGGGTATGCAGAGTGCTTGAGCTCCTCCTGGGTTTCCTGATTTTTGGCTGCCATTTGTGTGCTTCTGTGTGGTGCTGGCTGCTGGTGCTTTCTCTCTCTCTCTCTCTCTCTCTCTCTCTCTCTCTCTCTCTCTCTCTCTCTCACTCATTTGGATCTATGAAAGGGGCACACTTCTACCATTATTGAACTTCTCCTGGATCTATAAACCTGAAATAAATGCCATTCCTCCCATAAACTGTGTCAACAACAACAGAAATGTATGCATTCTAAGCAATATTTCATTAGCATACACAGCATTAGATATCATTATGGCATTTTCAAACCCAATTTGTCTTAGAGGATTCTCCTCCCCGTCATCTCTCCCTACACTCTGCTCCTCTTGAATCTTTCCATCCTCCTTCCCTTACTTTCTCCTATCATGTTGCCTGTGTCTTTTTGTCTCCCTTCCCACCTCCAGGCCTTCCTGACATCTCTTTCTATTCTCACGGTCTCTTTAGGCTTTACCCAAGTTTTTCCCATTATGTACATACATATAAATATGACAAGCTAAGATCTGCTTGTGAATGAATACCATCCATTTTCCACAAATTTTATAATTCCATTTTTCTTTATTGATGAATAAATTCCACTGTGTGTATGAATCATGTTTTTATTATCCATTCATCTGTTGATGGACATCTACACTGGTTCCACTTTTTTTTTTTTGCAATTGTGAATAAAACAGCAATAAACATGAATGTGTAAGTATCTCTGTAGTAGGGTATAGAGTCCTTTGGGTACATGCCAAGGCCTGGTATAGCTGGGTTTTATATTGGAGTTCTAGTTTTAGTATTTTGAGAAACATCCACACTCATTTCCATAATGGCTGTATTAGTTTGCATTCCCACCAACAGTGAATAAAGGTTCCTCTTTCCCAGCATCCTCACTAGTGTTTGTTTTCAGTTTTCTTGATGGTAGCCATTCTGACAGGAGTTAGATGGTATCTCAAAGTGGTTTTAATTTGTATTTCCCTGATGGCTGGGATGATGATATTGGCTATTTGTATTTCTTCATTAGCTCATTTGGTGATTTTGTGTGTGTGTGTGTGTGTGTGTGTGTGTGTGTGTGTGTGTGTGTTGCAGTCAGCTTTCTCATTGCTGGTAGAAAGAACCTGACCAAAGGCACCTTGTGGAGGGAAGGGCTTATTTTGATTTTGGCTTACAGACTCAAGGGGAAGCTCCATGATGGCAGGGAAAACGATGGACATCACCTCCTGGCCAACATCAGATGGACCATAGCAACAAGAAAGTGTGCCAAACATTGGCAAGGGGAAGATGGCTATAACACCCATAAGCCCGCCCCCAGCAACACACCTCCAACAAGGTTCCAATTCCCAAATTGCCATCAGCTAGAGATCAAGAATTCAGAACATATAAGATTTTGGGGGATACCTGAATCAAAGCACCACAGTGTGTATGTGGCCTCCTGTTATTCTTTATAAATTCTGACTATTAGCCTCTGTCTGAAGAACACACACACACACACACACACACACACACACACACACACACACACACACACACACTATGCTCCTAGTGGGACAACTGACAATCATAGAGCTTTGCCCGCAGGGCCAAAGTGATTGGTCCACACTTGAACGCATAACCCAAGCTGGACCAATCACAGTTTTCTCCTGGAAAATGAGGACAACAACTGGGAAGGAAAATAAGCTTCCTCCACAAGGTGGAGGGTTGAGGATCACAAGTTCAGTAACCTTGGGTTTATTCACACCTTCATCACCAACTGGTTAAGTCTTAGGACAGATTTCAATTGCTTGTGTCTCAGTTTCTCATCTTAACAATCTGAAACATGAAGAACACTTTGCACATTAGGTGGGATTATATTTTCTTAAATTTACAGGAAGTATCTGACATATAACAAACTCAATATATAGAGTTGCTATGATCTTTCCTCTCTTGTCATTCGTGTCTTCCATGACACAGTTATCCTATGGGAGTCAATATTCATTCATTCATTCCAAAACTTCAACTTTTTTTTGTTGCTGTTTTTTCCAGGTAGGGTCTCACTCTACCTGAAATTCACTATATGGTCTCATGGTGGCCTTGAACTCATGGTGGTCCTCTCCTCCCTGTGCCTCCCAAGTGCTGGGATTAAAGGGGTACACCACCACACGGGCTCTTTTTTTTTTAGATTGCTAAATAACTGCTTATTTTTCACATTTCACATAAACTTCTCTTGGACCACATTCTGCTTTGTTTTCTTTTTGCTGATGATTCCATCTGGATTATTCTTTGTGCATTTCTTTTTCATGATACTTTCTATTTCTATCCCCAAATGGTTTTCTTCCTTCCTTGTGAAATGCTCCTTATTATGCCCCCACACTGGAACTTTCTACTACAAGGAGCAATTTTCTGTGTGTTTATTTTCTTTGGGATCATCTCTCCTGCATCGATGTAGTGTTGTTGTTGTTTTTAATCAAGCGAGGCTACAGCTCTTCCTGCTTGGGTGAAGGCATGCTGTAAACTACCCTGTAATTGCAAGTCCCTGTAATAATGCTTTTTTTGGCCAAGACACAAACCACAGTTCAAGAGGTCTTCCTGAGTTCTGAAGGTCAAGCAATTAGAATTGTTTTAGGCTTTAGAGGACTAGAATTCTAGAAACTAGGTTGCTCCTCGGGGGAGCATCTGTCAGAAGTAGGTGAGTGTTGGCCTTACAGTTGGTGGCACTAGTCCTTCCTGACTCTGCTACTTCTTGTCAGGTACCTGTCAGTCATCTTACCTCTCGGCTCCTATGTCTTCATCTATAACAGAGGTTTACAGTAGAATTACTAACTTCAGGTGAAAATTAAAAGGAAATAATTACAAGCTGGGCACGGTAGTACATGTCTAGAATCCCAGGCAGGAATAACAGGAGTTCAAGGCCATCCTTGGCTACATAGCCGGTTCAAGGCCAGTGTGAGTTATAAGAGTCTTTGTCTCAAAACAGAACAAACAGCTAGGTGTGGTGGCATACATCCTTAATCCAGAACTCAGAGGCTGAGGTAAGAGATCACCTAGAGTTTGAGGCCAGCCTGGGCTATGGAGAGAGTTCCAGGTCAGCCTGGGCTGAATGAGACACAACAATAAAAACCAAAGCAAACAAACAAAAAGACACAAGTTGATAGATGTAAATTGGAAGTGCTCTTTAAGTGAGAGATGTTGTTGATGCCAACAACATCTGCAATAGAAATCCAGTGACAGATGTAGATCAGAGGATGGCTCTCTTTACTCTGCACAGTGCCACCCACAAGCAGAGGTAAGACAAATCCAGGACAGTTTGGTAAAGAGCTACACTTGGGATCATCTCGTAAGTAGGCAGCCAGCCGGGCCTAGTGACGCAGTACTGCTCCCAGCTACTTGGGAGGTTGTGGTGAAATGATTGCAAGTTCAAAGCCTGCCTGGACTAAAGAAAGTCCAAGGCCGCCCTGGGCATCTTAGTGAGACTGTGCCTCAAAATGAAAAGTAAATGGAGGACTGGGGATATAGCTCAGCAGGAGAGCACTTGCCTAGCATGAGTTCAATCCCCAGTAAAACACACACACACACACACACACACACACACACACACACACACACACACACGCATGCACACATGCTCGCCCAAGCAAAGTTACTTACTCATGGTCTCAGTCACTTTGAAGTTGTAACGATTCATAAAGGAATAATTTTACAAGAACCTGAGTAATGGAAGTTTTCAGAGGTAGGCTAAAATGACCATGTGGCCTCACACAGGCTCTCCTCTACACACCTGTCTGCTGTCATTCATGGATCTCTTGTCCTCACCCAACCAGGTCTGTTGGGCCATCAGGACATTCTCTGGTCCCATCTGGCTCATGTAATGAAGATCTGTTGAGTGCACACTGCCAACCTACACCTTTCCCCATAGTGCGCTTGCTATAAAGGCTTTCCCTGCCTGTAAAATGGGGCTAGTTAAGTCCACAATGCGTGTCTCAACAGAGCATGTGGGGAACACAGAGAAGTGACTAACACTTTCCAGGGATGGGGAGACTTCACAAGGAAGCTAATTTTAGAGCTAAGTTACTGAAGACAAAGGAAGTGTTGCCAGAAGGTAAAGGGGTGAAGGGGAACCCCACTCTCTGTTCCTCCAGACAAGGAACAGCCTGTGCCTTTGACAGAACTTGAAAGGACTTGCTGTGTTCAGGAGACGGCACAAAGCCATCCTGGCTGGAGTTGGGCAGCATGGGTGGGCGGGGCCTGGCAGAGCTGCTATTGAAGGGGAGACTCTGAGGAGAAGCCTGTGCTTGAGTTCCTGCCCTTGGGCCTGGGCCCCCCTTTTGTCTCTTCCACCCCACCAGTTCCCCCATAGCTTCGAAAAGGCCTTACCTGTCTGTCCCAGTGGAATGGGATTTTGTGCGTTATTCTTTAAACCTTTCTTGTCAGGAGTTAAGAGAACTGAAGGTGAGCTTCTCAAAACCAGACATGGGGGTTCACACCTGCAACCCCAGCACTTGGGAGGCTGAAGGTTGGTGTGAATTTGAAGCCAGCCTGGTCTACACAGTGAGCTAGAGGCCAGCCTGAGCTCCCTGGTTAGTCTTGGGACAGATGCTTCAGCAACCCCGGTCATTCACCATCAACAGCCCTGAGTGCTTAGATCAGGCTTACATGAGTATTTTGATCAGGCCAGTACTCAACTTCCCCAGGCCTTGGTTTCCACTTTGGTAAAGGGCTTTTGTGAGGATCAGGGCTCCTTCCCAGGGATCCTCATCTCAGTGACAAAATCAGAAACTGGAACTTATTCTTACCTGCTCCTTCTCCTTTAAAAAATTATTTATATATTTTCAAGGAGAGAGAGAGAGAGACTGAGGAAACTTGGGCACGCCATGACCTCCTGCCACTGCAAACTCCAGATGCATGCACCACTTTGCGCATCTGGCTTTATGTGGATGGTGGGGAATCAAAGCTGGGCCATCAGGCTTTGTAAACAAGTGCCTTAACCTCTTAGCTATCTCTCCAGCTTCCCTTCTCCTTTTTTATGAAAAGTATTATGTATTGACCATTTTTATACATGTGGTTTGATCATAATCACCTCCTATGACCTTCTGTTGTACCCTCTGCTGCTCTCTTTCCCAACTCCGTCTTCTGCTTTGATGGTGTGTGTGTGTGGGGGGTCCCACTAAGTTTATTTAGGGTTGCTTACATGAGAGGTTTGGAGGTTATTTACCAGAGTAGGTATGGCTTAACAGCGGTAACAACACTAAAGAAAATCTCTCTCTCTCTCTCTCTCTCTCTCTCTCTCTCTCTCTCTCTCTCTCTCTCTCTCTCTCTCCTAGCAACCATTAACTGCCAATAATTCCTCAAGGAGAGATGAGCACCTTATGATGGAATGCTCTTGGACCCACTACTGTACAGATCTTGGCAGGTGATGACGTTCTTATGTTCACACCTTCTCTCCATCTCCACTTCCACAGTCCACGTCCACAGTCTCTCACTGGACTACATGAGACTTAGTTCTCCTTCCGCCGCTTCCCCTCCGCCAGACACACTCGCAGCCTCCTTGGTGAGCACGGGTCTCAGTCGATTGCATTATGCCCCAGCTGAAGATCTACAGGTGCCAGTCACTGCAGGTGTCTTAATCGTAGCCAACAAGGCTGTCCCTAGGGTTACCCACCATTCATCTACAAGTGGCCTTTGCCAAATTCAGAGAACATGCCAGCCCTGTCCATTCCAACTCTACCTGCAATTCTCCTTCCCAGGGCTTTTCAAAGGAAGGGCTCCTTCTTGGCTGAAATGCCACCTCCTCGAGTGGCCTCCCCTCCCCTCCCTGCCTCCCTGCCTCCATCACAATGCTCCTTTCTTCACAGAGTGACCACAGTTCCTCATTATTTATTTACTTACTTGCTGCCTTAGGTCAGGCTCACTAGGGAATGGAGCCTGAGATGAAGAGACAAGTACACGATGTATTAAGGAAATGTCCCCAAAGTCAGCTGTCAAGGGAGCGAGGATCAAAACAGAAGTGGGGAGGAGCAGTGAGGTAAGATTTCAGGTAAAGTCCTACTCCCAACTCACCTACAGAGAGGTTCCTCTGCAGTTTAAACTGACTTTATTGCAACTTGAAGCAGATAAATTAATTGGGTGTTCATATCCCTGCACCAGTCATCACCTAAGGGCCACTGGGATGGGGTGGAGTCAATTTTCAAGCACTTCCAGCTGTCCAAGAACAGGCTTCTGGAAAGTTCCATGTGGACTCATTCCAGTGGAGGGACACTCTTCAGTAACACAAGGATTGCAATTCACAAAGTTAAGACAGTGCCAGCCACACTCACCTCTTGACTATATCCTACTCTAGAAAGTCCGCTCCTCCACGGGGCACACCTCATTTTCCTGTTCACAGACATATCCTAACTCATTTGCATAGTTCCTGCCAGGCAGCTGGAAATAAATTTGTTTTTCAAACAACTGAATAGATTTCCTGCTGCAGTGTGGATAAACAGAAAGTAGTCAAGTAATGTTATTGAAAACAACTAAAGTCTTGATATTTTTAATCCTTTTACATATTTCTAATCATCACGCAGGGATGCTGTTGTAGCTGCCTTTTCATTGCTGGGATAATGCACCTGAACAAAAAGCAGCTGATGGGAGGAAGGTTTTTTTATTTTGACATATAGTCTCGAGAGGAAGCTCTATGATGGCAGGGGACTGCATGGCATGAGCAGAGGCTGGACATCACCACCGACACGAGAGGTGGAAAACAGCAACAGGAGAGTGAGCTGGTCTCTAGCAAAGGGGAACTGGCTATAACAACCGTAAACTCGCCCCCAACAACACACAGGCTCCAGCAAGGCTCCACCTCCCAAATTGCCATTAGCTGGGAACCAAGCATTCAGAGTGCATATGCTTATAGGGGACACCTAATTCAAACAGCTACAAATGGTAAAGCATGTGACCTTAAAAACATGGACTTTTGGGCTAGAGAGATGGCTGAGTGGTTGAGAGCATTTCCTACGTAAGCAGGAGAACCTGACAAAGTCTGAGAAAAAAAATACCTGAGGCTGCCCAGGTGTGGTGGTGCATGATTCTAATTCTTGGGAAGTGGAGGTAGGATATTGCTGTGAGTTTGAGGCCAGCCTGGAATTACAGAGTGAGTTCCAGGTTAGCCTGGGCTACAGTGAGACCCTACCTCAAAAGAACAAGAACAAAAATACCCATGGCTATGAGGGCCATACATTCACATTCAAGCCACCACGCATGAGATCCTGTCTCATAAGGCAAAGGCTTGGGAAACAGCTCAGTCTGGAAGACGCTTGCCTTGCAGGCATTAGGACCTGATGTTAGATTCCCAGCACTCATGTAAAATGCCAGGCATTGTGGCATATGCCTTTAATGCCAATACTGGGAAGGCAGAGACAGGGAATCCCTAGGGCTTGCTGGCTGGCTTATCTAGCCAAACTGGTGAACTCTAGATTCAGCAAGAGACCCTGTTTCAGGCTGGAGATGTGATTAAGTGTACTTCCTGCACAAGCATGAGGGCCTGAGGGAGGCCTGAGGTGCCAGAGTTCAAGTGCTAAGTTGCTAAGTAAAAGCTGGGCATGAACATGGAGGAACAGAGACTATCCTTGGGGGGGGACCTGAGGGCGGGGGAAGAGACTATAACTTAGAAACAGGGGCAAGGAGAGATGCTCAGGCAGAGTGTGGGACAAAGAGGACTATGCAGAGCTGCTGGGACTCTGGTCACACCTGCCACTTGGCTTTTTTTTTTATTTATTTGCAAGCAGAATGAGATAGAAGAGAGAATGGGCACACCAGAGACTAGCCACTGCAAATAAACTCCAGATGCCTGCGCCACTGCATCTGGCTTTATGTGGGCACTGGGGAATTGAACTGGGATCCTTGGGCTTTGCCTGCAAGTGCCTTACCCACTGAGCCATCTCTCCATCCCTCCATTGTGCTCTTTGATGTGCCTACCAACCTGGAAATGTGTTACTTCTCCTTGTTCAGGAAGCTTCTTTTTTAGTTTGCTATTGGAGATTGAACCCGGAGCCTGTGCTCTACCCTGAGCTATACCATAGGTTTTCTTTTTCTTTTCTTTTTCTTTCTTTCTTTTTTTTTTTATGGATGGGGCAAGGTCTCTCACTCTAGTCCAGGATGACCTGGAACTCACTCTGTAGCCCAGGCTAGTCTTGAGCTCAAGGTCTATCTCACACCTCAGCCTCCTGAGTACCAGGATTAAACACATGAACCACCACACCTGGCCAAGCAGGGTGTTTTAGTTTGCTTGTTTGTATGTTTTTGTTTTTGACAGGTGTCACTGTGTAGCCCAGGCTGACTGGAACTCACCATGTAGCCCAGGCCTGTCTCAAACTCACAGAAATCCCCCTGAGTACTGAAATTATAGACTTGCTTGCTTCTCTCTCTCTCTCTCTCTCTCTCTCTCTCTCTCTCTCTCTCTCTCTCTCTCTCTTACTTATTCAATTTATTTTGAGGTAAGGTCTTATTATGTAGCCCCAACCAGCCTTGAACTCAAAGGTTCCTCCTGCCGCAGCCTTTCAAGTGCTAGGATTACAGACCTGCATTGCCATACTCAGTTTCCAAATATACACTGCAATTGCATTTTATCACAGGCACTTCAAAGGAAAAATAATAGTGACCATTCTCCCTGCCCCCACTGGCTCCTGAAAGTTGTGTTTTTGTTTGTTTGTTTGTTTGATAGTCCTGGTCTTTATTCCCCTTCAGGGTCTTTTTTTATTCACCCCAAATTACTGTCAGAAATTTGCCTCCCTTCCCCTAATGCCTGTGGTTTCCAAAGAGGCAATGTTTAGAGTCACAGTGTACTTGGCCTTTCCTGCTACCAAGAACTGACTCCAAAGTAAACCCACAGTATTTCCTTATTCTTATTTTTCTAACGGAACTCCAGAAAAATATAGGTCTCTATCATATATGTCTATATTTCCTACACACATAGAGACCCTTCAACCAAGAAGCAAAAGGTCAAGTGTCTTTCAAGGTACTCTTTGATATTTTATTTATTTATTTGTAAGTATAAATATGGGTGCTCCAGAGCCTCAACCACTGCAAACAAATTCCAGATGCATGCACCACTGTGCATCTGGCTTACGTGGATACTGGGAAATTGAACTCAGGTCCTTAGGCTCTGGAGGCAGGTGCCTTAATCTCTGAGCCATCTTTCCTTCCTCTCAAGGTGCTCCTTAGCATGGCAGGCACCATGGCCAGGAGGCACCAGAGGTGGGGACACCTGAGGATGTGCAGTGCTGAGCCTGGGATCCTAAAAGGTTTTTTTTTTTTTGTTGTTGTTGTTATTGTTATTTGTTTTGTTTTTCAAGGTAGGGTCTCACTCTAGCCCAGGCTAACCTGGAATCACTATGTAGTCTCAGGGTGGTCTCATGGCAATCCTCCTACCTCTGTCTACTGAGTGTTGGGACTAAAGGCTTTCCTGAAAGTTTATGTTAAAATAGTCCATTGTAAAATAGATGGACATTAGTTCTTAATGCTTTGATCAAACACCTGACAAAAACAACTTAGGGGAGGAAGGGTTTACTTTGTCTCATAGTTTGAGGGTAGTCAGTCCATCATGGCTGGAAGGTGAAGCAGCTGAGCACAGGGTCTGGAGTCAGGAAGGAGAGGGAGATGAAGGCCAGTGCTCAGCTTGTTTTCTTCTTTCAGCCTGGACCCCAGTATACAGGATAGTGCCACCCACAGTTAGGATGAGTTGTCTTACCCATCAGTTAACCCAATAACCTTAGCTAACCCAGTCTAGACGCACACAGTGATTTGTCTCCTAGGTGATTCAAGATCCTTTCAAGTCAACAATATTAACCAGTACAAGGATCAACTCAGCAGCCTCTTCAGTCCTGAACAAGTCAAGACAATTAGTCAGTCTACTTCAAAGAAGAAAACCTGTCACAGTTGAGTTATACAGGTAGGAGATTAGCTTGCAAGAGATGCATTAGGAAGTGCTCTTGGGACCACCACAAAGAAGATTAATAAACGGGGCGTGGTGGCTCATGCCTTTAATTCCAGCACTTGGGAGGCAGAGGTAGGAGGATCACCATGAGTTCGAGGCCACCCTGAGACTACATAGTGAATTCCAGGTCAGCCTGAGCTAGAGTGAGACCCTACCTCGAAAAACCAAAAAAAAAAAAAGAAGAAGATTAATAAAAAAGAAGCCAGCAGGGTGTGTGGTTCACAAGCCTTCAATACCAGCACTCAAAGGCAGAGGTGTGAGTTTGCAGCAGTTGGAGGCCCTGGTGTGCCTGTTCTCTCTGTTTGTCTCTCTTCTCTCTATCTCTTTCTGCTTGCAAATAAATAAATAGTTTTTTTAAAAAATAGATGTGAGTTGGGTAGATTGCTCAGTGGTTAAGGCCCTTGCCTGCAAAGACCTGGGGTTTAATTCCCCAGTACCCAAGTAAAACCAGATGCACAAAGTGGCACATGTGTCTGGAGTTCATTTGCAGTGGCTGGAGGCCCTGACACACCCATTCTCTGTGTCTGTTTCTCTTTCAACTCTCTCTGCTTGCAAATAAGTTAATAAATAAACAAATATATTTTTAAAAAGATATAACAGTAGTAAAATATACTGGTAACTGTCACCCTTATTAGAATCACCTAAGATACCTAGAAAACTCACAAGATTCTGATTTATTTCGTGTGGGTTGAGTCTGGATACCAGGACCTTGAGCATCTATGTAAACGCTAGGCATCAGTGGTGGCCTACCTGTAATCTGAGGGTTGGGAGACAGAGACAGAATCAGTGAGCTGTGGTTCAAGTGAGAGATCCCATCTCAGTAAATAAGGTAGAGAGTGAACGAGGAAGATAGTCAGCATCAAGCTCTGCCCCATGCAGAATGATAAGTTAAACAAACTCAGAAATTCCACAGGTGACTGTAACAGGCAGGCAAAGCTGCGCACTGCTTTCTGCTCAAAAACGTGATTCTTGCAAGAGTCTAGAATGTTTCAAATTGCCTACAGGTTGAGACCTAAATCCACATTATTTTTTTTTTCTTTTCTTCTGGACAGCAGCAGATAAAATAACTCTCAAATAACTTGATGTTCTTCCAAATTACTGCGTGATTAATTATCACTGAACAAACTTTGGAAGGCTTTGCCCGTGGCATATTCCTATATCCTGTTTAATGAGCAGTCCCAGAGCCAACTTTCCAGTGTGGGCTAGCTATGGTTTGTGAGAACTGATTGCGAAGTCACCTGGTGGCTCACAAATGCAAGAGCACAGATAGCAAATCTGCAGACAGGGAAACTTCTAGAACTCAGTGTGCACACAGTCACCTGGGGACACAAGTCAGTGTGCACAACAGTCACCTGGGGACATAACTCAGGGTGCACAGTCACCTGCAAATTATATCTTTTTTTTCTCTTGAGGTAGGGTCTTGCTCCACCCCAGGCTGACTTGGAATTTACTATGTAGTCTCTTGGTGATCCTCCTACCTCTGCCTCCCAAGTGCTGGGATTAAAGGTGTGTGACACCACACCCGATTGCAAATTATATTTTAAAAAACTATTACATAATTTTTGGACCTTCTGCTTAGTGGAGCACACCTGTAATCCGAACACTTCAGGAGGCTGAAGCAGAAGGATTGCTGCAAGTTTAAGGCCAGCCAGGGTTGCACACACAGTGAGACCCTGGGGTGGTGGTCGGGCGGGGAGGGGGGGGGGTGAATGATGGTAGCTGGGAAGGAAGCTGGATGTGAAGAGGCTGGTATTTCGGCTGAGACTCTTGACCCTTAGAGGCTACCATCCTCTCAGTTTACCATTGACTACTATGGTTGTGTGCTTTCCCAGGGTCTTCATCCTGTGTGAGTTTTCAGTTGTCCCAGTTTGCTCCAAAGTTTCAGTCTCTGTTAGGATACTTGAATGTCAAAGGCACACCTGCTCCTTTCAGAGCAAATCGGGACTAGAATTTCCTTGAGTTGACTTTTCACCTCAAGGGAAAGGAAGTGGGAAGTGAACCTTTTCCCTAGAACCCATTAGTATCATTTGGATGTATCCAAGGTTCATGCATATTTATATTTTATTGAGAGATCATAATAATAATAGGTTCAAGGCCATCATTC
Organism: Zapus hudsonius; assembly: GCA_004024765.1. Taxonomy (NCBI): domain Eukaryota; kingdom Metazoa; phylum Chordata; class Mammalia; order Rodentia; family Dipodidae; genus Zapus; species Zapus hudsonius. Next base: position 21,259 of record PVHP010003113.1, on the reverse strand, counting down.
CTCTGGTGGTTAAGAGGCAAAAATATTTAAATTTAAAAGGACAGTGTATTTTTGTTGTTTATTTTATTTCATGTATTTTAAAAATTATTTTTATTTATTCATTTACAAGGAGGGGCGGGAGAGGGAGATGGAGAGGGAGGGAAGGAAGGAGGGAGGGAGGGAGGGAGAGAGAGAGAGAAAGAGAGAATCCAGGCTGTCAGGCTTTGTAAGCCAGCACCTTAACCACTGAGACAGACATCTCTCTATTCCTTATTTATTTATTTGTTGATGAGGTCTCCTGTAGCCCAGGCTGGCCTTGAACTCACTCGATATAAAGATTGACCTTGAACTTCTAATTCTTTTGCCACCACCTCCACATGTTGGGATTATCTTCATGTATTATCATTCCCAGACAGTCAATGTATTTCCAATTCATCAAACTAACAAAGAGATAAAGAGATTTTGAAGGGCTGGAGAGATGTCTCAGTGGTTAAGGCACTTGCCTGCAGAGTCTAATGACCCGAGTTCAATTCCCCAGTACCTATGTAAAGCCAGATGCACAAAGAAGCTCATGCATTTGGAGTCTGCAGTGGCTGGAGGCCCTGGCATGTCCATTCTATCTGTCTTCTCTTCTATCTTTCTTCTTGCAAATAAATAAAATTTTAAAAAAGAGAGATTTTGAATTTCCATAGTCTTAATCCTCTTCAGAGCAAAGGGTAGAGAAGTTAGGAATAAAATTTCTCTATAGGATTAGATTGTGTCTTTCAATTTTTAAAATTTCTTATTAATGCATTTGTGTGGGGGGTGAGGGCACACCCGTGTCTCTTGCCACTCTGCAAATGAAGGCCTGTCTGGGTTATGTGAGCCACTGGTGAATTGAACGCTGGTCAGCAAGTTTTTCAAGCAAACATCTTTAATCACTGAGCAATCTCCCCAACCCTCATTTTTCCATTTTACCCAAAGGAAATTCAAATGACTCTGACTGACTTGGATTCCAGAGCATTCCATGACCAATACATTCTGTCCCTTCCAGTTAATTTTAAATGCAGCCATAGACAATCGGGGACTCTTTTTTTTCCCAAGGCACTTGGCTTGGACTAACTGTTAATCCACACACAATTTTGAGGCTGTTCACCAAGAGAGAATTGCTTTATATGCACCCCAAAAACTTTCTCCAGGGGATGGCAGAGTGAACGGAGAGAAATGCAATTATTCTTTCATCACTTCTGGAACATGGACATTATAATGGATTGATGCCAGGACATTTGTTTTCTGGGAAAGAATCAAAACCCCCTCAACATACAGGGCAATTTCCAGTCCACTGAAGTTGCTTCAGAAGCCTGAATATGGTTTCCGTAGTTCAGTGGTTATCATGTTTGCCTCACAGAAGCCTGTAAGATGAGCTACACTTTCTGTTGTATCATGTTAAAAATATTTATTTATTTATGAGAGAGAGAGAGAGAGAGAGAGAGAGAGAGAGAGAGAGAGAGAGAGAGAACATGCACCAGGGTCTTCTGCTGCTGCAAGTGAACTCCAGATGTCTATAACACTTTTTGTATCTGGCTTGACATGGGTACTGGACAGTTAAAGCAGGGCTGGCAGGCTTTGCAAGCAAGCACCTTTGCTGAGCCATCTCCTTAGTCCCCTGATCTATCTTTTAAAATGATTATTATTTTGAAGATATTGTTATGTAGGCCTAACTAACCTTGAACTCACCAAAATGTTCTTGTCTCTGACTCCCAAATGCTAGGATTATAGATGTGTGTCACTATGTTATTTCTTTTAACCTACCCTTTTAAAAATGTTTTAATTAATTTATTTGCAAACAGAGCAAGAGAGAGAGGGAGAGAGAAAGAAAGAGAGCGAGAGAGAGAGAGGAAAGCATGGATGTGTCAGGGCCTCATGCACTGCAAAGGAACCTCCTGATACATCTGGTTTTATGTGGGTACCAAGGAATCAAACCCAGGCAGTTAGGCTTTGCAAGTGAGAGCCTCTAATCACTGAGAAATCTCTCCAGCCCTCTACTCTTAAAAATATATTTATTTGGGCTAGAGAGATGGCTCAGCGATTAAGACACTTGCCTCCAGTGCCTAAGGCCCTGGAGTTCAATTCCCTAGTACCCACATAAGCCAGACCCACAAGGTGGTGGCCCTGGTGCGCTCTCTCTCTCTCTCTCTCTCTCTCTCTCTCTCTCTCTCTCTCTCTCTCTCTCTCTCTCCCCTTGAAAATGAATAAATAAAATATTAAAATATATATTTATTTATTTGGTGTGGGGGGGTTGGTCCTTGCCTTCCACCTCATTTGAAGCAGGATCTCTCATTATTGTTCAGCTCTCTATCCATAAGCTTATGGGACATTCTGTCTCTGCTTCCCTTCTTGCTGTAGGCATATTGGGATTATAGAAGCCAACAACAGCTTCTGTCTTTTTCACAAGGTCTGGTGATCTGAACTCAGGTACTCAGAGTTGCACTGCATTCTCTTTGTTCACTCAGCCATCTCCCCAAACTCCTCCTTTTTGGAGGGCAGTATTGGCAATTGAATCTAGGCTCTCACACACGCTGTACAAGTACTCTGCCACTGAGCTACACCCCAACCTACTTTTCCTAGTTCCCTTTTTTTCTGAGAAGGGTCTCATGTAACCCAAGCTGGCCTTGAACTCCTGATCCTCATCCCTCAGCCCCCACCCTCAATCCAATCCCTCACCCCCTCTTGGGATTATAAGTATGAGCCACCAAGCCCCAGCAGTTTTCCCAGCCCTTTTCTTACTTTTTAAAAATATTTTCTTTATTTGCAAGCAGAGAGAGAAATAGAGAATGGGGAGAGAATGAGTATGCCAGGGCCTCCAGCTGCCACAAACTCCAGATGCATGTACCACCCTGTGCATCTGGCTTTACATGGGCACTGGGGGATTGAACCCAGTCTCCAGGCATTGCAGGCAAGCACTTCAACCACTGAACCATCTCTCCATCCCCTCTTTTTACTCAAAAAAATGTTATTTGTTCTAGCTAGGGGTGTCCTCTAAGTGCAGTAGGAATATGGGAAGCAACCATAGCTCTGAGGTCTATACAAGATGGAAAACCTATCTTCATGCTTTCATGATCTCCTAAAGAGAAACCCACACCCATGCTCTCTGGTGTGTCTTACTTAAAAGCCTTATTTGAAATGTTACTTAGGGGAATAGGGACATAGCTTAGTTGGAAAAAGCACTGCTGTGCAAGCATGAGGGCCTGAGTTTCAGTCGCTAGCACCATGTAAATGCTGGCCACAGTGGTGCATGCCTGTAATTCTAGCACTGGGGAAGCAGACATGAGAGAATTCCTACTGCTTGCTGGCTAACTTCTCTAGCCTGATGGGTGATCTCTGAGTGCAATGAGAAACTCTTTCTCAAAAAGTAAGGTAGAGAGACATTGAGGAAGATATATAATGAAACATCTGGCTTCCACATACATGTCTATGTACTTACATACACATATGTACTCCCACTCATACGACTGTATGTATATAAATGCATGCACATCATATCCATACATCTGTTGTAGTTACCTTCACATTGCTGAGACAAAATACCTGGCCAAAAGCAGCTGATGGGAGAAAAGAATTTATATTGGCTTACAGTCTCAAGATGAAGGATGGTGGAGTAGAGACTGGACACTGCATCTTGCTACAGTAAGAGCAGCACTAGAGTGAGCTGAACTAGCACTGGAAAACTTCAAGGTCTGTTGCCAGTGACACACCTCCTCCAATGAGCCTCTATCTCCAAAATTGCCACCAGTTGGGGACTATAAATTCAAAACTCATGAGTTTATGGAGAACATCTGATTCAAACCACATTTTGCCCCTGGCCCCATAGACTCATGATCATCTCATGATGATAAATGCATTGAATCTAACTTAATTTTAATTAAATTTATTTATTTATTTATTTATGAGAGAGGGAATAAGTGAGAAAGAGAGAGTGAGATAAAGAGAGAGAGAGAGAGAGAAGAGAAAGAGAGAAAAAAATAACAGGGCCTCTTACTGGTGCAGATGAACTCTGGACATATGCACCACTTTGTGCATCTGGCTTATGTGTGTACTGGAGAACTGAACCTAGGATTACAGGCTTTGCAAACAAGTGGCTTTAACTGCTGAGACATCTTCCCAGCCCTCAGTCCAACTTTAAAAGTCTCCATAATCTTTACCAGTCCCAACACTGTTCAAACATCCCCATAGTCTCTTTACTGAACTATAAAATCCAAATACAAATTACATGCACATAAAGACACAGAATAAACATTCCTATTACAAAAGAAGGCACGACAAGAAAAGACCAAACCAATGCATAATCTAAAACAAGCAGGGCAAATAACAAATCCTACACAGGTCTATGTCTGGAATCTGGAACCTGCAACAAAGCCTCAGGGGTTCCAATTCCTTCACCTACCCTAGATGGGCTGCTTGGAGCCCAGGGAAAACTCCATCCTGAGCCAGCAGCTCTCCCTAATGGCTATCCCATAGTCTTGGCATCTCTCAAATCCTTTTGTTTCCACTGTAACCCATGGTTCATTCTCTATGTAGGAACTATGACTCTGTTCCACATCATCTAGGGGTCATCTCCACAAAACTGAATTACAAGTCCAATAACCCCTCTTTCCTGCACTAGTATCGGGTGGGCTACTGAATTTGTTAATCCAAGAGGTGGTAGGGAATAAAGCTGGCTTTAAGGAGCAGGACACTTCCTCTTTTTTCAGGTCCCCTACTTCCAAAAGAGTCAGCATTGATTCTCCTGTTCCAATGCAGAATAGATAGCACAACTTCAATTGTGGTAATTTCTCAAACAACTGCTCCTGAACCAGGCTACAGAGCCCAAAATTTTAATTTCTTTCTGTGCCATATCCTTCTGCTCTGTGTTCCACCATTACTTTTTTGTTAATGTTTTCATTTACTAAGGAGAGAGTATGGACACACTAGTCCTGGGGAATTGAACCTGGGCCAGCAGACTTTATAAGAAAGTGCCTTTAACTACTGAGCAATCTCCCCAGCATCTTACCATTATTTTAAATTTAGCTTTGCTTAAGTTTGCAGGACATGTGAAGAGGGCAGCCAGCCTCTCACATAAACTGATTATAGTCCAGCTCTAACAAAGTCTTTTTCCCCTCCTAAGCCAAGCCTCCACAGTCCATAGTTCTTTCAACTTTAACTAGAACAGTCCATTGAACTTTCCTTATAGCACTGAAAGGCATCTCTTAGACCAAGGTTTCAAATCCTTCCATAACCTCCCACAAATCAGTTTCAAAAGATCAAAAGACATGTGGTCAAGTTTCTAGCAGCAACAATCCAACTCCTGGTATCAGTTTTATGTTGTAGTTACCCCCACATTCATGGGACGAAACATACAATCAAAAGCAGCTAATGGAAAGAAAGAGTTTATTTTGGTTTACAGTCTCCAGGGGAAGCTTCACAATGGCAGAGAAAGATGGTAGAGCTCAGGCTGGACATCACTTCTTGCCACAGTAGGTGGAAGGTAGCAGCATGAGAGTGAGCTGAGCTAGTGCCTCCAGTCAGGCTCCACCTCCCAAATTGCCACCAGCTGGGGACCAGGTATTCACAATTCATGACTTTATGGGGGACATCTGATTAAAACCACCATAATATCCCAATTCTTCATAACAATAAAATATCTCAGGGTGGGGAGATTGCTCAGCGGTTAAAGGTGCTTGTTTGAAAAGCCTGTCAGACTGGGTTCAATTCCCTAGTACCCACATAAAGCCAGATGCACAAAGTGGTGCATGTTTCTAGAGTCCATTTGCAGTAACAAGAGTCCCTGGTGTACCAATTCTATTTCTCTTTCTCTCTCAAATAAATAAATAATATAAAATAAATAAAATAAAATTTCCTGAGTATCAATCATGCCCCTGGCGGGATACTCTTCACGATTCTCGGGCTCTACAGCAGTGGAGGCAGGTATGTGGCTCCTCAGGCTGAGCCACGTCAGGTGCAGGGCTATTGAGGATTTCCAACACGCTTCCTCTTTTTCCCTTTGGAACTGAGTCTATTCTTTCAGGCTAAGAAAGAATCAACTTCCACCCAGCATCTATGGAGGCAGCTCCTCGTCCACCATCTCACCCAGAAATCAGTGCGTAATTACTCTAAAATTGTTCCTTGCTCCTGCCTTGCATCTAATTTGGTTAAAAGCACTTTGCTTCATCAATAATAAGTCATAACAAGTGGCTATATGTGCCTCTGTAATTAATATAATTTAGATAAAATTAGATAAACATTGACATAATTAATTGATACACACTTAATGAGACAGCACAGGATATGAACATGATCTCTGAAATGAGGCAAGCCCAATTCCAACCCCTGCTGTTAATATATCAGAGCTTCACTACTTCATCTGAACATGTGGACAAAGTCTTCTTCCCTGACATGGACGCTGTGATGCCTTAATTGCAGTCTCAATAATCATTAATGGCCACAGTTGTTTTTAATTATTGTGCTTCATGAAAAATAAAAGGTTCTCGTCAAAAAAAATATTTATAGGGCTGGGAAGATGGCTCAGTGGTTAAAGGGACTTGCTTGCAAAACCTGCTAGTCTGGATTCAATTCCCAAGCCACCTATATAAACTGACCAAAAAAAGTGGAGCAAGTATCTGGTGTTCATTTGTGACAGCAAGAGGCCCTGGAGTGCTGCCTCTCCCACCATATACATAAGAACAAATAAATAATTTTAAAATTGAAAAGATGATTGTTTATCTGACACCCACATTTAAATGGATATTCTATTGGCATGTGTTTTTGCTCAGTTTGGCAATAAACTGAGCAAGGTTTCAATCAGGTGGTCTGACTACTTTGCCCACGTGTGTGTGTGTGTGTGTGTGTGTGTGTGTGTGTGTGTGTGTGTGTGTACTTGTGTGAGTGGTGTTGGAGATGCAACCTATATTAATTACTTTCTCATTGTAAATATCTGACCTGAAGCAATTTAAGGAAGGAAAGGTTTATTCCCGTTTACAGTGCTAGGTAACAGTCCCTCTTGGTGGGGAAGGCATGACTGCAGCAGGCACATTGGAGCAGAGATGATCACACTGTATCCGAAGTCAGGAGCACTGTGTGGAGGAGTGCTTGCCCTCTGCTGGATTTCCTTCTTTTTATGTCCAGCCCTTAGACTGATACCACCCTCATTTAGAGTGGGTCTTCTCACCCTGGATTACCTAATCTAGAAATCCTTCACTGATTTACCCAGAGATTTTTTTCCATGGTGAGTCTAAATCCTGCACATGCCAGACAAGTGTTCTACAACTGAACTAAAAACCTAGCCTTTTTCTTTGGTGGAAGGGAGCCAGTTTTTCTACCTGAAAAAACACACTTCCATCAGGTGTTTCATGTCATAGCAGCAAACAGAATTTGTCCCTCGACAAACCAGGACAGGAGAGGAAAGCTGAGAGCTCTACCTTCCTATGACTACTAGTAACTTTCTGCTTCACAATGATCTCCAACTCCCAGGTCTGCCTGCCTTCCTTCCCTTCCTTTTCCTTTCCTTTCCTTCTTCCTTCCTTCCTTACTTCCTTCCTTCCTTCCTTCCTTCCTCCCTTCCTCCCTTCTTTCTTTGCAGTATGAAGATTAAATCTAGAACTTCACCCATACTAGTCAGGTGCCTTATCACTGAGTTAAATCCTCAGTTTTTTTTTTTTCCATTTTGTGACAAGGTTGTGCTAAATTACCCAAATAGCCTTAAATTCACTCTGTATCCCAGGCAGGCCTTGGGCTTATGATCCTTTTGCCCCAGCCTCCTGAGTAGGAGGGATTCTAGGCCTGGCCCATCTCCCAGAGTCTGGAGTGGCACAGAGTACTTGGAGAGCTGAGGCACAGGTTATTATCAGTGTTTCCAGCATCTAACATATAAAGGTGCTTGTCTGTCAAGATCCTACAATGTGGCCTGGCCACCTTTGCTTCTGTGTGCACTAGCAGGTGTATCTGGAGAGGCGGTCCCTGCATTTTGGTGGCCCACGTGGCCAATGAGGGACCATGCCTCACCACCACTTTACAGTTTGGCTAGAGACCCTGGGCAGGCAGTAGCAGCAACAGCTGTGTGGGAGGGAGGGTGTGGACTCTCTCGCCTTCTTGAATGTGAACTTGAGCTGAGGACCCAGATGAGTGCACATTCTTCCTGCCCCTCCTGTGCTCACATAATGCTCCTGCTGCCCCATCTGCTGGTGGTAAAATAGTTAAAAGTTGCTGCTTGACAGAATCCCAGCTTTGGAAACAGATGCTTGGTTCCAATGCCCAGAATGGAAGGAAAAAAGAGAACATCATGATGATGATGACGACCACGATGATGTTAGGGGTTGCCACGGGAGTCTTCAAACACTGCCACTTGTACATACTCTAAATCATAGGACCTTCAACAATGGTGTTTCCCTACAAAGCCAGAAACATGAGGTGCAGCCGTAGCTGCTGCAGCTTGTTATTGACCAAGAGACTCAAATTGTCAAGGAGTCTTCAGACTAATTATCTATCGTGGATCCAGGATTCATCAGCTAGGGAGCTATGTGGCTAGTCTTGCTCAGAGAAGCAGAAAGCAAGCATGATGGATGCAGCATTAGGGCCCCAACATTTCCTTCCATGGAATCCTAGCTTAGCTAGGGAACAGCGGGGCCATGCAGCTGCAGAAACAACAGCCCCTGCGGAGAGAGGGGTGAGCACTTATATAACGAACAGCAAGCAAGCAGAAAACAAAGCGGAGAGCTTATGTGACACTCAGGAAGAGGCAATAAGAATTAGCAATGAGAAGACGGGCAGAGGGAGGCAGGGAAACTACTCCCTGCTGTGGAAGAACAGGGACTCATAAATGAGTTCACGATATATTAAAATATACACACACTTGGGCTTGGTAAGACTTTACAGGATATTGTAGGGTTTCTATTTAACAGTGTTTGTTAAAATTAGTTTTTATTATTTCCTTTCATTGTTTTCTAATGGCCTGAATTAAAGAACCCCCTGAGATAGGATATACACAAGCAGTACCAAAATGGCCAAACCATGGCTCAAACCTAGCAAATCTTGTCAGCTCCGGTCTTGCTGCGAGACTATGTGAAAGTTTAGGAGCCAGCTGTCATGCTCCTTGACTCCCTGTGCTCCAATTACTGCCCCATGCTGCCACTGGAGCATCCTTTAAAACATGGATGGTTTAGATAAAACTGCAAAACCTCAATGCCTTCTGCAGTCTCTTCCCAGAGTGTTTGCCAAGTTCTTTCATGATCTATTTCTCTTGTCCCAAGCTATACCTGACTTCTCTTGTGGCTACCTGCTTCACATTGGGCCTGTTCTTCTATTTCTTTCTACTAGCTCTTTTAAAAAAATGGGGGCCCGGGCTGGAGAGATGGCTCAGCTGTTAAGGCACTTGCTTCCAGTGCCTAAGGCTCCTGCTTCAATTCCCCAGAACCCACATAAGCCAGACCCACAAGGTGGTGGCCCTGGTGCTCTCTCTCTATCTCTCTCTATATATCTCTGCCGTAGTCAGCCAAATGCCACTGGGATGAATCTCCAAACCAGGCACAGTTTATGGGAGGAAACGATTTATTTGTAGTTATGGATACAGGGGAAGTTCCAGAATGCAAAAGAGGCTGCTCCCCTTTCACAGGTTCAAGCAGAGAGAAAAGCCCACCATACACATACACACTAGCAAACAGGCAGAAGGGCAAGCAGACAATATCTTCCCCTTTATATAGCCTTAGGGTGGGGTCTTATAACCCTTCCCCAGACTTAATGGATTCCTGAGTCTCTGGAATTTCCTTCCTGCACTGCCCACACAGGAAAGGATGTTTACTTCTAGCTCCCCTGAGCTTCCTGACATACTGCCCCCTACTGAGAGGCTGCCTTCCTGTGAACATCCTCAGAGACCCACCCAAGATTACTTGAAAGGTCAAGTTGACATCAAAAATTAACCATCACAATCTCCCTGCTTTACTATTTTTGAGTAAAGAAAATATTTTTTAAAATGGGGGCTGGACCCCAGATGCCAGTTAGTACTGTGCTGGAAGACACTGCACAAGCTGCTAGGAGAAGCTGATCGACAGCTGGAGTAAACAGAGACCACTGGCATGAAACACAGTCTGCGCCCATGAATAGGCTGACCATACCTCCTACTGGGAGAGAACAGCGAACCATGAAAGAAGCACTCATGCAATGGAGAAAACTGGGCCTGGGGGAGACAATCAACAGCTTTTAAATTTGGCAAAATATTCCACTTAGGGAGGGGGAGCCCTTGACTGGAACTGGGGATTCAGGGCGATAGGCACCGGATCCCATACTCTTGCGCTCACAAGAAAAGATGCACTATGGGAGTGATTGATGGGGAGGCTACTGAAAATAGAATCTTGGTAATCCAGAATTGTGTATATTTGTTAACCTAGACTGATCTCACTCTCCGATGGAGATTGTGTTTGTATTTTTCAGGATGCAGCAAGAGAGCTGTGGCCCATCTAATCCTACTATCTGACCGTAAGCAGATAGCTGAGATCCTGGCAAGAGATGAGCCACCACAGTCATATCGTGGAGGATCCATATGGAATCCCGCAGAGAATGACAGGATGAACAAGGGACCCACAGCCATAGCCATTCAATCAATACAGGATAGACCAGGGTGACAGAAACCAACAATTTTCTACACAAAGACTCCTAAATTCACAACATTAAAGCAGCCTTAATATTCACCCACCACGACTCAGGGAACTGAGCGGAAGAGGGGGCAGAAAGATTGTGAGAGCCGTGGTGGAGGAGACTATCCAGAGGCATGACACCCCTCAGTAACAACACACTTGGGCCAGGAGAACCAGGCTGAATACTAGGCTATCCATGGTCCCCTGCCACAAGGACTGATCCAGATGACCCACGGAGGAGGATATCCAGCTGACTGGGGATGGGGAGGGGGGCATTGGGGAATTGGGGATAACAACTCATTGTTTGCCCACTAAGTAATGTAACTCATTATGAACAATAAACATATATTTTAAAAAATGGGGGCTAGAGAGATGGCTCAGAGGTTAAGGTGCCTGCCTGCAAAGCCTAATGATCACAGTTCGATTCCCCAGTACCCACGTAAAGACAGACACACAAAGTAGCACGTGTATCTGAAGTGGTTTTCAATGGTTAGAAGCCCTGGAGTACCTATTCTCTCTCTCTCTCTCTCTCTCTCTCTCTCTCTCTCTCTCTCTCTCTCTCTCTCTTCTTGGAAATAAAACATTTCCTCTACTTCTTATTGGTGTATGTGAATGGGTCGTGGAGGTCAGAGGACGACTTTGGGGTTATTCCTCCCCTGTGTACCTCAGTTGAGGCAGGGTTTCTCACTCTGGATTCTTTCTCAGCCCTGGTCTCACACCCTGCAGGCCATTAGCCAAGTAGTCTCCAGTCACTTCCAACCATCCGTGTCTTTGGGGCCTGTATCTTTCACCTGGCCCCTCTGGTGGGGAGGTGAAGCTGCTCTTACTGCCTCATGGCCCCCAGTTTTCAGTGACATTATCTGGTGTGTTGAAATCTGTTGTAGGAGAATATTTGCACCACAGACATTGGCACATGTATACCATATTACTATTATTTATTGTTACTATAATTATTTTACTTTTGTATTCTGCCATGCTGGGGATTGAATTTTGGGCCTCATGCATGCCATTACACTCCCCACCTCCCACTCTGCCTGGAAAATTCCCATTTATCCTCTAAGACCAAGTGTTTCTCTGTGAAGCTTTCTTGAGCTCCCACAGAGCAATATGGAGAAAGAAGTCATTTCCCTGTGCTGAGTGTTTGGTCTGGGTGCTGTACACACACAAGTCTTATGCCTCTACTAAAGAGTTGCATCATATTGTATTGGTTTGACTATCTCCCTGGTAAGTGCCATGGACACAGAATACAATCTATATTGATTTGCAAAACCTTAGGGGCCTTCAAGGTAATGTTTTTGTTGCTGTTGTTGTTTTGTTTTTCAAGATAGAGTCTCACTCTAGCCCAGGCTGACCTGGAACTCAGTCTATAGTCCCAGACTGGCCATGAACTCACAACAATCCTCCTACCTCTGCCTCCCAAATACTGGGATTGAAGGCGTGTGCCACCCCACTAACGTATATGTAGTGAATTCTCTGTGAATGCCACACTATTTAATTAAGTAGAAACTAGGAAAGAAAGCTGCCTTGCTTTGTTTCATGAGTCTCTGCTTTCCCAGGGAGTAAGTACCACCACCTATAAGCAATGCTGAAAGTTTTTATTTTATTATTCTTATTTTTGTTTTTTGAGGTAGGGTCTCACTCTAGTCCAGGCTGACCTGGAATTCACTAAGTAGTCTTAGGGTGACCTCGAACTCACAGCTATCCTCCTATCTCTACCTCCTGAGTCCTGGGATTAAAGGCATGTGCCATCATGCCTGGCCTGATATGTTTTGAAATAATAGTTCATTTTATTACTTAAACTCTTGATCCACCGCCCCCTCTACTTCAGCCTCCCAAGTGCTGGGATTACAGGTGTGAGTTCCCAATACCTCCCAAATGCTGGGGTTACAGGTGTGCACTCACACTTCCTAAAAACTGGAATTACAGGTATGTACTCTCAACACCTCCCAAATGCTGGGATTACAGGTGTACACTCTCAACACCTGGATCTTTTTTGCTTTTTGAGAAAGGTCTCATACTGTAGCCCAGGCTGACCTCAAACTCATGGTCTTCCTACTGAGTCTGCTGAGTGCTGGCATTACAAGTTTGTGACATCACACCTGACTTAAAGTTCTGCCATATATACCTTGTGGGTGCCAGTGGTCACCTGCCACACTTGCACTGGGAGCTGGGCCTGCTGTTGATGCTGCTAACTTCCAGCTTCAGGCTTGAGGCTGTTTTTTGGAAGCTCATAAACTTACATTTATTAAAGCACCAGGCCATTGTGAAGAAAGCTGTCTTCTTGTGCCTGTTGAGATGCACTGTAACTGACTCATCAGCCCTCACTTCCCAGAGAGAGAGGGGCAGACAGTAAAAATTAATTTACTCTGACTTGAATAAATGTTGGAAATGATTGGATAAATGTTCTTTCCATGTAATTTATTCAAGTCAATTTAGCTACTAGTTAGGGTGTGGGTAAAAATTTGTTACCTCATACTTGAGAGAAGAAGCAACCGTCAAGTATGTCTGCTGCCTTGGGACGGGCTGCTGCACAATTGTTTTCCTGCTCCAACCGTGAGGTCTTCTGACCTTAGGACAGAAGACTGTGCCACACAGGGGGCCTCCTGCAAGAGATGGGACCTGGGGGCCAAGCAGGACAGCTCATGGAGGCTGTCCTGAGGGAAGAAAGAAAATGGGTTAATGTTCCCAACAGTACCTCCTGCTCTGTGTTTTGCAAAAGACAGCACTTTGCAAAAGACAATTTCCAGGGCAGAGATGTTTTGGAAATGGAAATAATTATCTTAGATTAATCACCATCATAGGCACTGAGAAGACCTGAAGGAAAAATATCTATTTAGCTTTATTTAATTTGTTTCCCAAATGTGCTTAATCACAGAACACTCACATCTCTCAGAATGTTCAGAATCCATGCTGGGAAATACTAATCTAAAAAAATTGTATTTATTTTTTTGCAAGCAGCAGAAGACAGAGAGAGAAGGAGAAAAGAGAGAGAGAGAGAGAGAGAGAGAGAGAGAGAGAGAGAGAATGGGCACTTCAGGGCCTCTAGCTGCTGCAAATGAACTCCAGATGCATGTGTCACATTGTGCATCTGGCTTTGTGTGAGTACTGGGAAAATAAACCAGGGTTGTTAGGCTTTGTGGACAAGCCCATTTATTGCTGAGCCATCTCTCCAGCCCTAGCATGATTTTTTTAAATAATTTATTGTCCATAATGAGTTACAACATTTAGTGGGCAAACAATGAGTTGTTATCCCCAATTCCCCGCTGCCCTCCCCTCCCCCCTCCACTGGCTAACCTCCTCCATGGGTCGTCTGGATCAGTCCTTTGACAGGGGACCATGGATAGCCTAGTATTCAGCCAGGTTCTCCTGGCCATGTCTCTGGATAATCTCCCCCACCACGGCTCTTACAATCTTTCCACCCCCTCTTCTGCATAGTTCCCTAAGTCATGGTGGATGAGTCTTAAGGCTGCTTTAAGGTTGTGAGTTTAGGGGTCTTTGTGTCTAAGATCTTTGGTTTCTGTCTCACTGGCTTATCCTGTGTTGATTTAATGGCTGTGGCTGTGGGTCCCTTGTTCATCCCGACATTCTCTGTGGGGTTCCATAGGGATCCTCCACGGTATGACTGTGGTGGCTCCTCTTTTGCCAGGATCTCAGCTATTGGCCTACGGTCTGTTGGTTGGGTTAGATGGGCCCCAGCTCTCTCGCTGCATCCTGAAAAATACAAACACAATCTCCATCGGAGAGTGAGATCAGTGTAGGTTAACAAATATACACAATTCTGGATTACCTAGATTCTATTTTTAGTAGCCTCCCTGTCACTCGCTCCCATAGTGCATCTTGTTTTGGGAGCCCAAGAGTACGGGATCAGTGCCTATCGCCCTGAATCCCTAGTTCCAGACAAGGGGTCCCCCTCACTAAGTGGAAAATTGGCCGAATTTGAAAGCTGTTGATTGTCTCCCCCAGGCCCAGGCTCCTCCATTACACAAGAGCTCCTTTGTTGGTTCCCTAGCATTATTTTTTAAAATTAAATTTATTAATTTTTTTTCCTGGCATGGTGGCTAATGCCTGGTCTGTGGTTTCATCAAGTAGGAAGATTGCCATAAATTCAAGGCCAGCCTGGGCTACATAGTGAATTCCAGATCAGCTTATGCTACCATGTGACACCTTGTCTAAAAAATTAATTTTCTTGTAGAGCTGGGCATGGTGGCTTGTGCCTTTAATCCCAGCATTTGGGATGCAGAGGTTGGAGGATTTCCATGAGTTTGAGGCTGGCCTGAGACTACATAGTAAATATCAAACCGCCTGGGCCTTGAAAAACACAAACAAAAAAATTATATATATACACACACATACATATATATATTTGGGTATGGAGGTGCATCCTTTCAATACCAGCACTCGGGAAGCAGAGATAGGAGGGTTTCTCTGAGTTCAAGTCCAGCCTGGGACTACAAAATGAGTGCCAGGTCAGCCTGGCTAGAGTGAGACCCTACCTCAAAACAAAACAAAGCAAAATATTTTTTAGCTGGGCATGGTGGTACACACCTGTAGTTCCAGCTACTTGGGAAGCTGAGACAGATGATTGTTTGACCCTAAAAGCTCAAGGTCAACCTGGGCAATTTAGTGAGATTCCCCCAACCAAAACCAGCCAGGCACAAACAATGATGGCCCATACCTGTAACCCCAGCACTCAGGAGGCTGCAGCAGGAGGATTGATGTAAACTCAAGGCTGGCCTGAGTTAGATAGTGAGACTTTGTCTCAAAATGAGGTGAGAGGAGCCAAGTGTGGTGGCCCACACCTTTAATCCCAGCAGAGGTAGGAGGATCACTGTGTGATCGAGGCCATCTTGAAAATATAGAGCAAGTTCCAAGTTAGTCTAGAGTGAGACCCTGCCTTGAAAACAAACCAAAACAAGAAAAGGTGAGGAATTTGGGAATTTTTACAGTGGCACAGTGCTTGCTTAGTTTGCGTGAGATCTCTAGTTCAATCCCAAGTACTACCCCAAAAAAGTTCGAAACAAAATTTTTTTTGCATGTTGATATGTGTGTGACGTGTGCATGCATGGGTATGCATGTTTGCATGTGTGTGCATGCACATGGAGGTGAGAGTTTGACCTTGGGTATCTTCCTCAATTGTGCTCCACCTTATTGACTGAGCAAAGGTCTCTCCTTGAACCCAGAGCTCACAATTTCTCTTGCCTCAGTAATCCACTGTGTTGTAGTTACCTTCTTGTTGCTGGGACAAAGCACCTGACCAAAAGCAGCTGATAGAAGAAAAGGCTTTCTTTTGGTTTATAGTCGCCATGATGACAAAGGAAAGCATGACGTGAGCAAGAGGCTGGACATCACCTCTGCCACAGAGGTGGAAACAGCAGCAGGAGAGTGAGCTGAACTCTGGCAAGGGGGAGCTGACTATCACTTCCTGTCTCCACCTCCCTAGTATTGGGAAGGTCAGCAGTCATCACACTTACCTGCATTTCCATGGGTGCTGGGAATCCCAACTCAGTCCACAACTTATTCAGCAAATGCTTTATCCATTCATCCATCTGTCCTGCCCTCCAAATATATATATATATATATATATATATATATATATATATATATATATGTGTGTGTGTGTGTGTGTGTGTGTGTGTATCATGTATGTATGTATGTATATTTTTCAACCGATACATCAAACAGGGCTTGGAGTATAGCTCAGTGGTAGAGTGTGTGCTTAGCAGACTCAACGTACTGGGTTCAATATTCAGCATCAGAAACTAAAACAAAGCATGAAAAACCATAAAATTGTACATATTATACTTGTTTATTTCACTCCCCTCTATTCCCTACTCTCCACCATAGTACCATTTTCATGTGCTTCATATACCTTCTTTAAAATGCCTTTATCAGGGCTGGAGAGATGGCTTAGCAGTTAAAGGTGCTTGTGCAAAGTCTGACAGACTGGTTTGATTCCCCAGTACCCAAGAAAAGCCAGATGCACAATGTGACGGACACATCCGGAGTTTGTTTGCAGTGGCAAAACGCCCTGGTGTTCTCTCTCTCTCTCTCTCTCTCTCTCTCTCTCTCTCTCTGTCTTCTCTCTTCCTCTCTGTGCCTGCAAATAAATTAAGTTAAAAAATTTTTAATGCCTTTATCAGTTTATCCATTAATATATATGTGCTAGTGATAGTTTCACTTTCTTATTTTCTTTCTTTCTCTTTCTTTCTTTCTTTCTTTCTTTCTTTCTTTCTTTCTTTCTTTCTTTCTTTCTTTCCTTCCTTCCTTCCTTCCTTCCTTCTTTCTTTCTTCTTCTTTCAGTGTGTTTCTGGGTATGTTCATGCCACAGAAGCAAGTGTGGAGGTCAGAGGACCACCCCTGGTGTGGGTCCTCACTTTCCACCTTTTCCTTTATTCTTAAAAATATTTGTATTTATTTATTAATTTGTAAGCCAAGAGAGACAAAGAGAAGAGAGACAAAAAAAGAAAAGGAAAGGAAAGGAAAAACTGAGAAGGCAGACAGACAGACAGATAGACAGACAGACAGAATGGGAGCACCAGGGTCCCCAACTGCTGCAAACAGAACTCCAGATGTATGTGCTGCTTTGTGAATCTGGCTTTATGTGAGTACTTGGGAATTGAATCCGGGTCTTTAGGCTTTCCAGGCATGTGTCTTAACCACTGAGAAATCATCTCTCCAGCCCCTCCACCTTGTTTATTTTATTTTATTTTTTGTTTTTTAAAGGTAGAATATCATTCTAGCCCAGGCTGACATGGAATTCACTATGTAGTCTTAGGGTGGCCTTGAACTCACGGCAATCCTCCTACCTCTGCCTCCTGAGTGCTAGGATTGAAGGCAGACGCCACCACACCTGGCTTGTTTTTAAGGCAGGACCTCTTGTAGTTCATCACTACGTACACCAGGCTGGTAGGCAGGCCCCGAGCTTCTGGGGATTTTCTTGGCTTCAATTCTCACCTCCTATGGGACTGCTGGGATTTCGGAAGTGTGGCTTTTTTGTGGGTTCTGAATTCAGGTTATCAAATTGTGTAGCAAACACTTTACCCACTGAGCCATATTCTCACTCCCCCAAATTATCATCTTTATGCATTTTTCAAAATTGTGCCTTTAATTTTGAAGTATAGTTGTTGAAAACAAAGCTTTTTTGAGGGATCTTCTTGCTATGTAGTCCTGGATGGCTTATGTAGACCAAAATGGTCTCAAACTTGAGTCAATCTTGTCTGTGCCTGTAGAATGCTGAGATCAGAGGCATGGGCCACCATGCTTGGCTTAAAAACACCTTAAAGAGGCTAGAGAGATGGCTCAGTGCTGGCCTAGGTTTGAGTCTCCAGTACCCACATAAAGCCAGATGCACAAGGTGGCACATGTGTCTGGAGTTCATTACAGTGGCAAGAGGCCCTGGTGTACCCATTCTCTCTCTCTCTTTCTTACAAATAAATATATATATTTTAAAAGATACTAGGTGTAGTGATGCATATCTATAATTCCAGCACTTGGTAGATTAGGGCAGGAGGATCAAAGCAAGCCTCATTTACAGAGTTCAAGGGCAACCTGGGCTACTGGAAACCCTATCTCAAAAAAAAAAAAATCCCTGGTTCCAATGGCACTAGGGATTGAACCTAAGGCCTTGTACATGCTGGGCAAACACTCTATTACTGATCCACTCAGCCCCTGTTTTGTTTTGTTTTTCTTTTTAAACTATTTCTTCACAACCTACATTCATATACATGATGTCACAATGAGTACCCCTCCCACCACCCTTCTTTGTTCTCCCGATCCCATCTTCCCACCCCAATCCCTGCTTCTTTCCAACTAGTCTCTTCTATTTTGATGTCATTTCTTTCTGGCCTCATATTATACAGGTCTTGTGTAGGTAATAATAGTCATTGTGAGGTTATGAATGCTATGGCCACTTTGTGTCTGGAAGACAGTATTCCAAAGAACTCCCCCCTTCCTTTGGCTCATCATTCTTTCTGCCACCTTTTCTGCAATGGTCCCTGAGCCTTGGGTATGATGGGGAGGTCGCATAGTGCTGAACACTCCATGGTCTCTTCTCAGCACTTTGCTGAGTTTTGAGTCTCCTCATAGTCACAGCCATCTGAAAAGAGAAGTTTCTCTAACCTCCCAGCCCTTTTTAATTTTAGCTTCAGACAAGATCTCGGAAAATTGACCAGGCTGGCCCCAAATTCACTATATAGCCAAGGCAAGCCTTGGTTTGGAATCCTCCTGTCTCAGCCTTCTGAGTTGCTGGAGTTATAGGTCTGCACCACCACACCCAACTTTCTCCCTCTCTCTCTTTGAGGTAGGGTCTCCCTCTATCCCAGGCTGCCCTCTAACTCACGGCAATCCTCTTATCTCTGCCTCCCTAGTGCTGAGATCAGTGGCATGAACCACCACACCTGGCTTCTCTTTCTCTGTTGAGACACGGTCTTGCTATGTAGTCCATCCTGGCCTCGAACGTGTAGTAATTTTCCAACCTGAGTCTCCTGAGAGCTGGGATTACAGTCATGTCTTAATCCACACTTCATTACACACTGGCCTTTTTTTATTTCCTGTCAGTGCTCTGATGTGCTGGACAAGGACTCCGCCACTGAGCCACATCTTCAGCTCTCAGGAAGGAAAGAAAAGAAATAATCAACGATGGACTGTGGCAAGTGGCCAAAAGCTGGAACTTGAGCAGCCTGTCCAGTTGAGCAAGTCAGAGAAGTGGGGTTGGCAGGAGGACGCAGGCGTCTCACTGGACACTCGGGATGAGACACACTGACCTTCCTTTGTTTCCCTTCTGCTAATTAGTGGGCTAAGCAGGGTGTTTAATAGCAGGAGTCTCTGAGTTCAGGAAATATTTATGGAAGACAATCAGGGCAAATGGGAGGAATTGAGAGGAGCGCCAGCCTAAGAGGAAGCGCTTAATA
This sequence comes from Zapus hudsonius, assembly GCA_004024765.1. Classification (NCBI taxonomy): domain Eukaryota; kingdom Metazoa; phylum Chordata; class Mammalia; order Rodentia; family Dipodidae; genus Zapus; species Zapus hudsonius. Next base: position 1,731 of record PVHP010003113.1, on the reverse strand, counting down.
GTGCCGAACAGGAAGCATCATAGAGGTCAAGAACTTCTGAGCAATAGAGGAAATTCTTCCAGGTAATTAAAGTACCTGGAAGCGTTCTCGGTCTGCAAGTTTTTCTAGATTTCAAGTTTCTTTGGAGTCCTACTCTAAAATATGTTCCTGAATCATATTAACAAAGATGTTGTGGTGGTTTGATTCCTTCCCTTCCTAAGGCTGGACATTTAGAAGTCGTTCTCCTAGGAAGTCATATGGAGGAAAGAGAGGGCTGGACTTTGTTTCAGTGACTTTTTAAGACCTCCCTCAGGAAAGTCAGAGAGACAGCTGGTTGGTCCATACCTGACCGTTCAGTTTTAGCATCTAGGTTTGAGCTCTAGCTAGACACACCTCCCACCCAGGGGGAGAGGGGGCAGGCCTGAAATCTGTGAACTTGCCTGAAACAGTCACAGAATGTCTAAGGAAATTTAACCAATCTAATACAGGGAAGAATGTATGTATGTATGCATATGTGTGTGTATGTATGTAAGTATGTATGTATGTATGTATGTATGTATGTATGTATGTATGTATGTGTGTATGTATGTATGTATGTGTGTATGTATGTATGTATGTATGTATTTAATTTACTTATGAGACAGGATTCCAGTTTGGCCTCAAACTCACTATGTAGCTGAGGATGACCATGAACTTCTAAACTTCCGATGCTCTTGCCTCCACTTCCAGAGTGCTGGGATTACAGGTATGAATAACCACACCAGGCTTATTCAGTGCTGGGGATCAAACCCAGGGTTATATGAATGCCAGGCAAACACTCTACAACTGAGCTATATCCCCAGTCCAGGTTTTATTTTTTAAATGTATATTATTGGGGGGCTAGAGATTACTCAGCAGTTAAAGGTGCTTGCTTACAAAGCCTATTGACCTGGGTTTGAGTCCCCAATACCCACATAAAACCAGATGCACAAAGTGGTGCATGCATTTGGAGTTCATTTGCAGTGGCAAGAAGCCCTGGTGCACCCATATTCTCTCTTTCCCTCTCAAATAAAAATGTAAAAATAAAATAAAATGTATATTATTTATAGTGTTGTTTCTGTCCTGGGCTTAGTAGCTCAGTTCCTGGAACATATGAAGCACAGGGTTGTATTCAGCTACACACCACTGGGATGAATCTCCAACCAGGCACAGTTTTGGGAGGAAAATATTTATTAAAGTAACAGATCCAGGGGAAATTCCAAAAAGGATAAAAGAGGCTGGCTCCCTTTCACAGATCCAAGCAGAGAGAAAAAAACCAATCACCTCCATCCAGCACACTCCAAACTCAACTAGTAAAACAGCGGGAACTTCAGGCCTGAGCTCAGACTACTCTTTGCATATGTAGAGCTGGAATTTCACATTCACCTTAGAAATACCTTAGGGCTGAAGGCTAAGTCAGGGTGATACTTCCTCAAGCCAGGAAGCTGGAGAAAAACTGATAAACTCTTGAATCTATTGGGGGACATCCATCCAAACTACCATATGGTAAATGTTTTTTTAATGAATATAAATACCCTAAATTAATCAGTGAATTTTGCATAGAGTTTAATAGTTATTAATTAATTTATTTATACTTATTTTCGTGGTGCTAGGGATTGAACCCAGGGCCTTACACATGCTAGGAAAATGTTATTCCACTGACCTATGCTCCCATCTCTGATCATTTTATTCTGTACATGTATAAAGATGCAAGTCAAAAAACCCCTTTGAAAA